>WSXT02170839.1:21359-39464 GCA_011762715.2 Neuroterus valhalla | reverse complement strand
CTCTGTCAGAACTTAGCTGATCTCTAGGAAAAAATCTAGAAGAATAGAATTAGGCACTCGTAAAACGTGCATGTACAAGGAAAAAAACCACCTTAATGTCTTTGAGCACCATTAAAATAGTCAATTAATCTCTATCTCTCAGTTGTTAATATCATGCGAGACATAAAAAGTAGGAAACAATTTTAATGGACTTGTTTTTTGGAATTCACAATCTCTACCAAAGTCGTGAGTTTGATCATTTGTTTAATTGCTACGTAAGAGTTTCTGAAATATTAAGATAAGATTAGTATTTTGTTGAACTCATAAATCGTGTATTTATATATCATATATACTCTTATCTTTGGCTTTTGGGTCGGGCTTGGGATTTCGGGTCATGACGTATTTTCGTTTTTTTTTTGTTAAGGACACGAGCTTATAACCCAAATGTGATTTTGTATAGGAGGCGCTAACGAAATTTGAAACTTTTGAAATGTGGGGACCAAATGTTTCTATTTCTCGTCGGTTCGTTCCCTCAGAGAATATTACTTTGACTTTACCCTGCTGTCGAACACACACCTTCTATAGGCAATTTCAAACTCTTTTTCCACACTACAATGTAACATTTCTGGAGCTTAATATTTGTTTTCTTCTGTTGATGGAAATCGTTTATCAAGAATGCAAATATTTGTTCAAAAATAAACAGGGAAATGTTTATTTATCCCTTTGTTCGTCAATGAAACAATAAAGTTATAGCCCTTTTTCTGAATATTGGACATTCTCAGAGATTCTCGTTTTCGATTGTTCAGGTCAGAAGCTCAAAACCCCAATTTGACCCGAAGTCATTCATCACATGAGTGCACTGGCAATTTCTTTGGAATTCACTAACCGCTTGGACGGGTTCCTCTTGCATCAGCGCCAGTTTCTCAGCTGTTCATGCTTGAGTGATTCTGTCCCTCCCCCCGACCCTCGTATGATGCACCACGACAGCCCATCAGCCTTGAAAAGACAGGACCGTAATGCGTAGTTTGGAAGTTGTTTACTTGGAGACTTGCGACGCACGTATTCACGAGACTATACATACGGTCATGAGTATCTACCTTCGCCTAGTCAGTCGTCGTTTCAAATCTGGTTCGAACTGGATTTCTAATTTCTCTCGCATCAGAACCACAATCCCCGATACTGGCCTGCGTCTAGGCGGTAAGTGTACGTAGTTTTCTAAGAAAATTAACTTTCATGAAGAAGAAATTGAGTATTTTGTCGAAGATTAATCTGTTCTAGTAATGCATTTCGTTGGCATCATAATAATTCAGATAGCAATCAACACATCTTTCATAAATTTTTGTATTCAGTTCGAGATCCACCTATTTTGTTGGAATCTATCAAACTAGATCCTTGAGAATACAAAATTGATATATTTTTTGCTTTACATGGGTATACATTATCTGATTCCTTTCAAGGGATTTATATCCTCCTGTTTATAAGTTTTAGTTTTTCATTTGTATCTGCAAAAACGGATCATTCTCATCTGAAGTTTATAACCAGAATGATAAGCAATGGTTTAATGTCTGGAAGTCAACTGTTCCCAACCAACTATTGCACACAGATACCCTTTATGTAATTACCCTCTGTCTTCTACTATTCGTCCGCTCTCACACAGTTCATTATTTCTGAAAATCATGCTCTTCAACGAACGCCTTCTCACAGACATATAACGGATCTTTCAGACAAGATTCGGATTTGTATCCAGCGTTGAAGGTACGCTGATGAATTAATTTGTATTATTTTTGCAGATGCTGTAGATTGTGGTGGTCGTGGAGGGGGACGCGGTGAAGGCTCAGGGAGCAAGCGTCCAGGGGAACTGATTGAAACTCCAGCAGGAAAAAAAGTTAGAAACAAGAGACCACCACAAAATCGGTTTTTTATAAATACGGATGACCCCACGATAATCCATATTGAATTACCGCATAAAGTAAGAAGGTTTGCCTTTGCGATAAATAGTTTCGTTATCGTGGCTAAAGCAGAAGATATTATTCCTGGATATAAAATTAAATACTATAGGCATTTTGTGGAAGGAAAACCTAGGGATAATGAGCGATCAACAATGAAAGAGGAAAATATAGAACCACCCCGCATAAGCGAAGACAAAAAAACTGTCGTGTTGGCATTAAAGGATCCAATCACTCTGACGAGACCAACAGATAATGCTTTTCACGATTATGGATTTAATGAAAACGCTTTACCTTTTTCAACGAGATTAGCCAAAGAAATTCTTGCAGAGAGGAGTAAGACTCATCTGCCTGGTGTTGGGTCTGTGTTTCCTAAGCCAAATGTGGTTCCTAAGCCCCCTAAGGTTCCGAAGCCCCCTAAGGTTCATAAGCCCCCTAAGGTTCCAAAGCCTCCTAAGGTTGCTAAGCCTCCTAAAGTTCCTAGGCCTCGCGGGCGGCCTCCTAAGGTCCCTCCTCCCCCTTGGAACAGTGAGGGATCCCCATCTCATCCAGGGGGAGTTCTGATTTGATCTAAAAATTCCTAACCTTTATCGACTGAAGAAGCAACTAATCCTTTCTTGGAATTTTTGACGTTCGTGGGCTAATGACATCTGCTTTCTGCTCACTCCACGGAAATAGTATAGTGACAAACTCATTCATGAATTTTATAATTAGAACTTTTCCCCTCCTGAACCGTTACCTTGAAATCTGTATGATCCGAATTCGACAAAATTAAGAATATTTTCTTTGTATCGTTCTAATAAAGTTGAAACTTCCATGAAATCTTATTTTTCATCAGGCTCTTCTATATTCCACGTTTCCTCATTTCGTTGGGTTTTCGCCAAGCATAACTACGGTTGTGAGTTAGATACTGAATCAGATAACTTTGTAATATTTTTGTGCATCCAACGAAAAAAAATTATGCATAAAAGAATTCGAAACATTATTTGGTACATATTTTCATAATTTCAAGGGCTTATAGATAAATCTGATGCAAAAAAAAAATTCTCATAATCCTTGTGGACATCAATCTCATCCATGATATAAATTATACAACATATTATAAAATCAACTAGCTAAAATTTTGTTTATTCAGAGAATGGATATTCTGTAAGGAAAGCGTGAGAAGGAGAGGAGGATTCTGTCAGAAAAATTGAATATAGTAATTCCTGCTGGATATGCCACGTCTCACTTGAGATCTATTTCAATGTGAGGGGCATAATCTATTTGATGTTTTCAACAAAGAACATCATTTTCCTTGATAATCCAACTACTTTTTTGAAAGCTAAAGTATTTATTTCCAAATGGATTTTTCTGAATGGCGACTCGAATAGTGAGTTAAAATTGGAAAACTTTGTAAGAATTCATTTTTTATTTGATTTCGACTATTTTTGATTCGAATTTGAGATCGTCCTTGGTTTAAATATCAACTTTTACATATGACACTAAGAATTTATATTTTCTGGCTGAAAATCCAACTACATGTTTGTAAGAGGAATTTTCCGGCAAATAAACTATTTTGTTCAAAATACAATCAGTTTTGCTGAAGCTCTAAACCACTTTCTTTGACAGCATTACTAATTTTTCAAATATCAATGTATATATGTTCTTCATTATTTTTGAATGATCGAAAACACAGGTTAAGAGCAGTATGAAAGGATGAAAAAATTTGTTTTTCATGAACCGGCAAGTCCCACATAAGTCGTGAGTTTGATTATTTTCTATATTACTCTGTTGAATTCCCGTAAATGCTTCCAATTGAATCTAGTGTACATTGAAGGTATGCGTCTCTAAAATATATATGAGCTCTGAAAAAATGTATGTAAATCCCTCCGAACACTATCAAAAAGTTCAAATTATCTTCGTTCCTCTGTTCAGGGATATTTACCGTACAAGGTTTGAAAAATATAACAATACTATATATTTAGATTCATCAGAATTCCTAATCTCTACTGAGGGCTCTAATAGTTTCAGTAATTTGAATATCTTATTATGAAATCAATTCAATGGATTTAACACAATGTTTTTCTCTCAATCGTGAAATGAGTTTTGTCGGAAAAAGTTTTTAAACATCCTTTATCTCGTTTAATCGAACGATATATTCAGAACAAATAATGAGATTTTTACGCAAGGAGGTGAATTTACAATCACAAATGATGCTTGAAAACAAGAGGAAATTTCAAAAAACATTTTTCCGAATGAATTATTTGCCGGAGTTTCTTAGAGGTTGGTAAATTGTTGGATTTGAAGTTAAAATCCTGATGTAATTTGTATTCGTTTGTGTGTATGCGTGAGCGAGACAACGACAATATATACCATGCTTGTATTTCAGCCGCGTCGCCAAATGTTCCCCTATGCAGTTCTTCTCACCCGCACAGTCTTCTGGACCTGAGAAGGACCCTTTTTCTATTGCAGTTTATCCTGTTAGTGCTTTACTCCTTGCCCTAAGGGCCAGTCGCGTTAGCTTTTTAAGAAATATTTTTGAAAAGTTAAAGCTAGTGACTATTCGTTGTGTGTATTAATCTAAGGAAATCATGGATCTGAATAAGCTGGATGGAAAAAACTTTCCGCTGTGGAAGTTTGAGGTAACCTAGACGATTGGATCAAAGGATCTTACAGAATACAAAAAAGAACAGTCTTATGCATTTAGAATAAAAGATGTCGAGTCCATCGCATTGCAAACCGAGCAACTTGAAAGCATAATCAGAAAGCTCACAGACGCAGAAGAAAAGCCAGCTGATAAAAAGCAATTTGATAGCGAGAGTGCTCCGTGAAGATAAGCGTCTCATAGAAACTGAAGAAACCATGTCCTTTCTTGCGCTACAGGCAAATGCATCGAGACCTAAAAATGAAAAGAACGTCTCATTGCGTAAGAAGACAAGTATTGTCGCCCTGAAAAGGAAGACGAGTTGCAAAGGTTGTGGACAAAAAGGTAATTGGGTACGCGAGTATCAAAACAAAGATAAGCAAAGAAACAGCCCGGATCAGAAAACTTATTTCTGCGAGAAGAAAGCACTCTGGACGGAAGAAACGGGGCAAGATGAAGCCATCTGGCTCGCAGATTCGGGTGCTTCTCACCACATGACCTTCAGAAGAGGATTTTTCACGTCTTTGGAGATGCTCAAATAAAAACAGTTCGTCAAAATTGCCGGCAATAAGAAGCTGCCAATCGAAGGGATAGGAAGCGTGAGAATCCGAGAGAATGCGAATGGTAAGCAGAAGGAGAGAGGAACAAATAATGTGTTGTATATTCCAGGCTAAAGGAAGAATTTTTTTTCGGTTACAACCATAAATAACCAGCAGTTCTCTTTCCGAGCGTACAAGAATAAATTCGAAGTACGACCATTCACCATGGAATAGATTGTTTCTGAACCTAGATGCAACATAGCCCAAGAAAAAATTCAAGCAACGAATAAGCTCTGGCATAAGCGGCTGGGCCATGTAAATTTGCATGCTCTTAGGTAAATGAGCACATTGATGGACTCCAAGGATTTTGTCAGTGAACGAAAGGAAGATTTTTTCTGTGAATCTCGCATGTTGGGAGAGCGAACCCGCAATCTGTATAAATCAGTTTATCGCGGAATCAATTCCAGTCCCAGAGAAAAGATACACAGCGATGTATGTGAATTTAGAATCGCCACGTGGGACCAGATACTTTCTAATATTCAAGGACGAATGCACTAACTTTAGAAATGTGTATTTTCTCAGACACAAGTCAGAGGTCATAGCCTGTTACCTGATCAACAGAGTAATCCAGCGATGAAGTAAAACTCAAAGCCCCTTTGAAAAATGGTTTGAACGAAAACCTGAAATAAAACACTTACGCACGTTTGACAGCGACACATTTTTCAGCATCACAAAAAAAAGGAAGAAAATGGACGAGAAAGGAACAAATTATTCCTTGTCAAATACGACAGAGAATCTTCAAATTACAGACTTTGGGATAAAGAAGCGATAAAAATCTGCATAAGCAATGACGTAGATTTCCACGAGAAAAACAGCAGTGCCTGTCAACAAGAAGAAGATAGGAATCTTCAAATTGCTCTTGATTTTTGAGAGAAGATTGAAGTCAATCAGCATATCGACCCAACAGAACAGCACGAGATCCCTGAAAATTAGGAATTTGAAGAATCCGAATCATCGAGCGATACTAAGGAATTTGAAGATGCCAACCTTGACAAAGAGGAGCCAGCTATCGGAGAGGAAGCAGTTCAATCAATCCTCGTTTAAATTAGCAAAACACTCAGAGTTACATAAGGGTTCTAAACATATAGATGTGCGATATCATTTCGTACGCGATATTTTGAATAGGAATGTTATCAGCATCAACTATGGTGAATAAAAAAAAACGGTTAGCCGATATATTCACGTAACCGCTAACAAAAAAAAACGTTTAATTACCTGCGTGAACGTTTGAATGTTTCGGACCGTCCAAATTAAGTGGGAGTGTTGGATTTTTGGTAAAAACCTCATGTAATTTGTATTTGTTTGTGTGCCTGCATGAGCGAGACAGCGACAGTATATACCATGATTGTATTTTAGCCTCGCCGCCTAATGTGTCCCTATGCATTTCTTATTACCCGAACAGTCTCTATGACCTGAGAAGGACATTTTTTCTATTGCAGTTTAGCCTGTAAGCGTTTTACTTCTTGTCCAAAGGGTCAGTCGTGACAGCTATGACAAGCGGGCTTGATAAACTGTCGTTTATTCATTTTATATATTAAACAATCAACGTAAATAATAATGGTTCATCATAGATATAACAATTTAAGGATTCGGTTAAAGTTTTTATGTATCAGGGACGTAATTTTTGCGCTGTAAGTGAATGAACCGTTGAAGCTAGTTTCTCCCCTTATTATTTGAGGTGATGCTACATTCTAATACAAATATATTAAAATAAGTAGAATTATTATCTTTAACCTAATAAATGAGGCACATGGGGACGGAATGGTAGAATCTGTGTGTTTATTTATGAGAAAATATTTCTACAAACTGGGAATCTTATTAAATTACATTAAACAGACACGAAAAACAAATTCTAACCCAAATACAAGATTAGTTTTGAATATTCATCAAAATGTCGGAAATTCATTAAGAAAGATGGGCCCAAAAGATTTGAATAATATTTTTTAACAGGAATGTAAAAATTCCTATTCTCAACCGATTAGGTGAGTTTTGTACTCTTCCAAATCATGAGGCCGAAGTTTTGTCCACGTTTATGCTTGAACTTATTCTGCAATGAATATATTTAAATAAATGTACCTTTTTACACCTCTATAGACAGGACTACGCTTACAGGTTCCGGGAAAGCAATGACGCAAAATCGGGCAGAACAGTTGCTCTCTTCAATTTTAAAGAAGATCAGACGACGAATTATTTCCTTTCAAGTATCGCAGTAAAGAAAAAAATAGTTCGACCACACAGCCTGAAGGCCATTTTGTAGGTGGTGTGTTCTCATCACGGATGATAGCAAAATCACCGATCTCAAGTGATGGATAAGGCGTCCTACATTTTGAATCAGGTTGAAGCTCTGTCAAGTATACCGAGGACCAGCGTTGCCAGAAATGCTGACGCATTTGTTGTAACAGTTGCTAACGAGATGAGCGACTTGAGACAGCATCAATGTAACTCGGTTCAGGGATACTATTGAGAGGTTCTCCAATCAAAAATGACCTGAGGTAAGAGCGGTCAGACCATTAGTTATAGACTAAAGAGGCCTCGATTTCAAACAGACCTCTACTTGAACTAGAAAGGTTCTCATTCCTTCATATGTGAGGGTCCTTTCTCCGATGACTCGCCGAAGGTAGTGCTTCGCTGACTTCACGGCAGCCTCCCGAATTCCCCCAAAGTGCGTCGCACGTAGTGGAATAAATCGTCACTCTGTACTATACGAAGTGAGACTGGAAGCTTGAAGAGTTGACTCCTCCTAAGCCGCTAAAAATATCGATCGCAGTTTGTCATCTGCACCAACAAAGTTGGTTCCTTGATCGCAAGTCAAGGTCGCACGAGTTCCACGACGAAAAATAAATCTATAATAGGCAGCTAGAAAGGTATCAATGGTATAGGCTGATAAAGCCTCCAAATAGATAGCTCGAGTAGAACAGCGAACGAAGACTGCGATGTAGCCCTTGTAAGCTCGATGCCCTCGACCCTTTGTTGTTCGCAAGTAAATAGGTCCAGCATAATCTACACCAGTATGGAGAAAAAGTCGACTCAAAGTAGCGCGAATTGCTGGAAGATCTGCCATCAATTGTTGTGGTTTTGTGGTTCGATGTCGAAGACATGATAAACGTCGATGAATAAAGGCTCTTACAACTAATCGTCTGAATCTGCCAATTCTGCCTCAACGTCCCTAGAGTGAGCTGGACACCACCATGAAGACAATATCGATGATGATGATGATCCATAAGAAGAGTTGTTAGCGTTGATTCTGAGCTAAGAATGATCGGTTGCTTCTCATCATGATCCAAGGCAGAATTTTTTTATCTACCTTCCACTCGAAGAAGTTGTTGGGAATCTAAGTAAGGTGTTTTGCTTTTAGCAGGGAGAGATTTTTTTTTATGATAGAGCATTGATGTCTTCCTCAAAATAAAATTACTGCTCGTGTAGGATCCAATCCAGGCAAGATTCACTCGTCCAGGTCGAGTTCAGGATTTATTGGTAATGACATTCTAGGCGAAAGATCTGGAAGTGGCAGACGATTCAGACTCTGCCACCAGAGCTGAAATTACAATAGCTCCTTGGCAGAACTACCTCTCGACTCACAATCAGCAGGATTACTTGATGATGGAACGTAATTCCAAATGACCGATAGCAGTGTCGTTCGGATTTCGGAAACTCTATTAGCGACATATGTCTTCCATTTAGTAGGATGTACGTGAATCCGGGCGAGGGTGACTATTGAATCACACCATAAATGAAGCGGAACATGTAATGAGAGCACCTCCTGAATGTGATGTACGAGTCGAACAAGGAGAATTGCTCCACAGCGATACCTGTTTTAGAGGAGCGACCTTTGTCTTTGAAATTAACATACCTACTGACTTAGTGTCAGAATCCGAAGGTAAACGGTTGCGGCGAAGGCTCTCTCCGAAGCATCCGAAGAACCATGCAGCTCATATGAACCCAAAGATAACCTAAATTGGATCCATCGAGGAACTCCGATACGCGATATGTGATGAAGACCGTCCCGATGTTTGAGCCAGCTTTCGCTAGTCTCTTCTGGAAGTCGATTGCACCAAGAGATCTTCAAAAGCCAGAGAGTTTGAATAAGGATCTTAGCTGTTATTATGACTAGACTCAACCATCCCAACGGATCAAACAGATTCTGATTCTAGTGGATCAGAATGGTTCGATATCCATTTCCGGAGTGGGGAGACGCCGGTCGTGATAAGTCGATGCAATTGATTCTGTTAAGAAATCGCCTCCTCAGCGTTATCTGCATCTAGAATCACGTCATCCACGTAAATTCCTCGACGTATAACTTCAGATGCTTCTGGATAACTTTCACCCTTATCAAGGGCAAGTTGTTGAATGCAACGAAGTGCAAGAAAGGAGCACAAGACAAACTATAAGTAACGGTAGTTAGCCGGAACGTTTGAACCGAATCATTTCGCGACTTCCTCCAAAGGATCAGTTGGAGACCTTGATCGTATCAATGCACCTGAATTTCTCGTCACATTTTTTCTACGTCAGCACAGAGAGTTATACGAAAACATCTACACCGCAGTAGAATGTCAATTGGCTCCAGAGTGAAGAAGTTGACCTTGGCTTTGAAGAAAACTCTTGTTCTCCCCGAAACCTTTAAAGGTCAAACGCTACGGTGTTTTGAACAAAAACATGATATCCATATGCTGAAGAAGGCTTCTCGGCTAAGTAACATGACGAATCTCTTGTAGTTTTTCCGGACAAGGTCTCACCAAAGTATGTTTCTCGATTGACAGGAGCATTAAGGGGACCTTTTTGAGAATTTGGAAGAAGAAGATAAAGACAAACGTCAGCTCCAATGATCACGTCAATGACTCTCAAATTCTTGAAATCTGGATCCGCTAGATTTAGACCAAGAAGGTGAGCCCAACTTCCATTGCCCTTTTCGAAACGAGGGTGGAATGGAGTAAAATGTGGAAGAACGAGCGCCTCCAATGGATACACGAGATCGGATTCGAAATATGACGCAAGAATACACTCCGGACGACCGGCACTAATTGATAGCAGACTAACTCAGCAACCCCAATGCGTGAGCTTGAGTTGTTGTGCGAGAGACTCAGTCACGAGAGATACTTCAGAACCCTGATCGAGGAGTGTGCGCACAACCACTGCCGCAACAGTTCTCGATTTGACCTTGGTGACAGCTGTAGGCAATAGACCTTTTGTTCTAGGTCGAGTCACATGATGGATGCTGAGATGATGAACGTTAAAGAATCCGCGTTCTTCTGCCTGGGCCAAAGATGACTTATCAATGATATTCTTTGTCGTCACATCACGATTGAGCATGGTGAGATGTTCTTGATCGCGAAGTCGACACGTTGTTGGTGAAGGAAATTCGCGGGTTAAATATTGATGCAGACAATTAAAGCACAACATCCGCGATTTCCGTATTTTCAGCAATCGATGATTCAAATAGGTCCGAAAAGTTCAACTACTCGGTATATTTTCCAGAAAACGCTGGCAAGGTGATTTTTGGAAATGACCTTGCAGAGGATGTGCTGTTGCTGAAATTTCAAGTAATGCGATTCGAGAGTTCTAATCGCGCTTGAAGTGCACCGCGCGTGCGTCCTGAACAGACCGACCAAAACGCATTCTTAATTGGGTTTGCAAGATTTACTCGCTCGATTAGGCAGAGTTCAGCTTGTGTTTTAGACATTTGAGATCACCAAAATTTGAATGAACACAACAAGTAATGTTTTCTTTATGGTTGCCTAATGCTGTCCTAATCGATCAAATGATTGAATCGTCGTCCTGAAAATTAAAGCAAATCAACAAACTGTATTTTTTGACTTGAGACTAATATGCGAACTGCTGAAAATCAAAATAAATACGAGAAAAATAGTCTATATGTGGTAGTAATCGAGAACGTAAGAAATTAGTTCTATTTGTAAGTCACCACCGTTAGGGCGAAATATGTAGAATTAAAAGTCACGTTATCAAAGTTCATTGTTTGAAGGTACCGCTTAAGCCACGAGTCGTCCCGCGTGATTGACAAGTCTTAACACTGACCGGCTGCCAGGAATATGAACTTGTGTCGAGCATGTTACGCACACTGAGTGGAAGCTTCATACTGTTGCTGAGAACAAACTGCCGAAACCATAAAAAAGAAGAAAATGTAATGTACT
This sequence comes from Neuroterus valhalla, assembly GCA_011762715.2. Classification (NCBI taxonomy): domain Eukaryota; kingdom Metazoa; phylum Arthropoda; class Insecta; order Hymenoptera; family Cynipidae; genus Neuroterus; species Neuroterus valhalla. Next base: position 28,168 of record WSXT02170839.1, on the reverse strand, counting down.
TCTCTTCAGGTTCCCTTGCTGCATTTAAGATTCTGGATGAAGTTTCACTGTTTCTGTGTGGTTGATCTTCATAATGCACTCAACATTATTCCTTTCATGACACTCAAAATATTTCTGAGAGGTTTCACTTAGTATAAAACTGTTTTTTCGTCACAGGTATCACAAAAATCTGTCACGAATAAAACTCACGAACTAGACAAAAGGTACTGATTATACCAACACGGCTCGAAAGACCAAAAAATGCTAACGCAATATTTTTACAAAACATACGAACTTCTGTACAGGAACGAAGAGACAAGTTCTTTGATAAAGGTCCGGGGGACGACTGACTTTCTTGACAAAAGGACATAAGACTGTCACTCATTCAACCATTTTATGAAAAAGAGCGATAAAATGATGAAAACAGAATAAGATTGGCAATGCATTAAAATGAGAATCGTACTAAAATGTTAATATGTGAATTTGAATAGAATATTCAGTGTAAGATCTCTCAATATACATAGATCTTTTGATGGAAAACTAGAAATACAATTTCACAATGTAATTTATAAAATAAATCAGTCATTTCTGATCAGTTTTTGAAGATTAAAAATGTCGACCGACTTGCATAAAATAATAGAGTACCGGATGAAAGTCAGCTGAATTCAAGAATGATGTTTGTTTTTAAAAATTAAAAATAGTCGACATGAAATGCGGCCAACTTACATAAGAAAGAAGAGTGAGGGTATGATTATTATCACCGAAAATGAATAATTTACAGAAGTTATGAGCAGTGCATATTTCACCCAAACAGTTGTTGAATCATCAATCCAATTCTTGAATTTTCTTTCAAAGTTATTTATGGTAGAATTAGCATGTTTCGATTTCTCTTTCAATTTTTGAAAAATGCTTCCGAAATCCCACAGATTGTGGTGCTATTTCGTATGAACCAATAGACCAATTCAACAACCTAAGAATCTTAATTTTTGCGTTGTCTTTGAAATCAGCATCAGAATAATATTGAAGCATCTCAAATATTTTCCTCTGAATCCAAGAAAATTCCATTTTGCTGGGTACTTGAATATAGTATACTATGCACTTGAAAGAAGTTTCTCGGCGAGTGTATTTTTTCAGTGCAAGATATCAGACGTTTCTCGAAATATAGCATCGACATATAAACTGGACCGCTTATGTCCACTGCGCATCGATTTTGGTGTAGAAAAGAAGGGACATAGGGATCATCTTCGGTTTTCTCCGTCTTGCTTTTTCTGATCGGCTCTTGGTTTTGGCTCAGGCCTGTATGAGTAGTCAGCAAGACCCTCAATGGGGACTCAGCATCGGTTTGGACGGCCCAGGCTCGTTTGAACTTTTCAATATAAATAATCCGGATAACGACAAGAAATGTTCTTATGTGCTTTGTTTGTCGAACGTGAAGCGACGTGGGCGACGGGCGTTCATTTCACAGGTAATTATATTATTATATTTTTGACTTGACGCCATAACCTAGAGGAACATTTATTTACAGCATCGACATGTAATATTTATATGTCGATGATAATTTTGAAATTATTTTAATGTACTACATTCAACATAATAAATCATTTTCGTTTCAAAATGAAACTACGATATAAAGAACTTGGACAAAATTAAGGTCATGAATATTAAAGTTTACATTGATGAATTTATTGAATCCATTGAATTCAGCTTGGCTTGTATATTTTGCATGAGAATCTGTGCTTATATACAGTGGTTATTTAACTACTAAAATTAATTATCAACTAAAAAATTAACCAAAAAATTTTATTAATTATTGGTAAGCATGCATCAAATATTTGACAATCAGATCAAATTTGCAAGTTTTAATAAAAAATTTTGTTTCGAATAAAATAGGCACACACGTGCATCTCCACATTTGGTAAATATATTTTTCTGGAAAAATCATTTCTTAAACCTACATGGTAAAGTTTCGGGAATTGTTTGCCGGAAGGGTAGATTTCGGGAAATGTGAATAATAAAACGGGGCCCACGAAAGGCTAGCGCCGTCACTGCGCGCAAAGGATAGATCACTATCTCTTTCTCTTTCTGCTACGTTCGAGTTCGCGCAACCAGATAAGCGGTCCAGTTTATATGTCGATGAAATACAGTCGTGATCTGAGCCCATATTGAATTTCGAAGAAAGGAAGCATGATGGCAGAGGATTTCAGGAGTAGGCTTTTTTATTTCAAAGATTGCGAAAAAAATCAATCATGTTCCATTGAACGGTTTTTAGTTAGATAACATCTCATGAAATGTTCTAAAAAAATTCCTGAATTCTTTGTTACCTTACAATTAACCATTTTCTAAAGTTCTCTGATAATTTCTGGAAAATTATCTGATAAATTCTGAGGTAAATTCCTCAAGGTCTTTGTGATTCCTGAAAAACTCATCGGCATCCTTTACTGCTGCTCAAGATGAATTGGAGTCTCTAAAAATAATTTCAAATAACTTGGAATGATCAAATTCTCTTGACATTTTTTTGATGACTTCAAAGCCTCTTGAAATATTAAAACTCTGTATGAATCCTAAGGGATTCAAGAGGAAGATTTTGAGTTGTTCGGAAAGATTGAGAAGGATTTCCAAGATATTGAAGGATTTGCGAGATTTCAAGATAATATAGAAAGAGACTTGCGATTTGGAGAGATTCAGCGAGTTAATAACTTCTTCGAAAAAGTCGTTTTTTTTATTTCACAGGCATGGGAACATGCAGCGTGAAAAACAACTTTCATGTACTTGTTTCGAAAAGATTTCCGATCTCTCTGCAAAATTCGTGAGTTCAATAATTTTTTTCATTGACTCGTCCGCGTGTTTTTCACTGTACGATGAAAATTATTGTTTAGAATGCTGTCATGAATCATACATATACACTCTCGGCAGGAAGCATTTTTATTAGCTACATCGGCATCGTTGGAAGCTCTTTTTGGTATCCAAGTAACTTCTTACAATTAAAGGAGGATGCAAGTATTTGTTGGAATCCTGGTGTTGGCTCTAGCAGTATGGTATATCAGCATTGGTAAATCTGACATGATAATATCATCTTTCTATTACATAAAAAGATTTGTTAGGTGAAATCAGCACTAGACCAGATACCCATTGAAATTGTCTAAAATCTTAAGTAATTTCTGGTCACGCCTGTAGTAATTCATCGGGACTCACTATACATAACTGAGAAATGTAATGATAACTTCAGTCTCTTCATGGTTTTTTACTTTTCTGGCCTGGCTTGGATATTTTAGTCATCTTTTCTTTTCGTGTTTTTCGGATAAATTACATCTCTGATTGGAACCAGAAGAAACTTTTATATTAAATACATTTTTGTACGAAGAATGTGATGTTTCCAGTAATGGACGAAGGAAATTAAAAAGAGGAGTGGATTTTATAAACTGAATCTGTTGCAATCCTCGACGCGTTTTTTGTGAACAGATGCCAACCAGATTAACAGCCCAGTATAGGAAATTCGAAATCCTTTTCTACTTCCGAAAGTATATATATAAATACATTAACTGGATCAAAAACTATGGAAAAATTGTGAATTTTAGTTATCAAAATGTTTGTGTCAGAGCGTAGCTGATCTTTATGATGAATTCTGAAAGCAATTAAATAATGCACTCGTAAAACGTATATTTACACGAAAAAAGTCCTCCCTAATGTCTTTGTTGGCCATAAAATTAGTCAATCATCCTCCCTCTCGTGAATGGTACCATTATTTGGAATACACGAAGTAGAAAACAAGTTTTATGGACTCGTTTTTAGGAAATTCGCAATGTCTAACAAAGTCGTGAGTTTATTCGTTTGTTCAACTGCCACGTCCAAGTTTTCAATATATTACGATGGAGATAGTCATTTTCTTGCACTCACAAATCGTGTATTTATATATCATATATATTCTTATTTCTGAGTTTTGGGGCTGGCTTGGATTTTCGGGTCATGACGAATTTTCGTGTTTTTTTTGTCCAGGACACAAGCTTATAACCCGAATGGACAGAGTATCCAACATACACCTACTATGAGGAATTTAAAACCATTTGATTATACTGCAATGCCAAATTTTTGAAGCTGAATGTTTGTCAACAATTTGGTCAACAATAAACTAGAAAATGTTCCGTTATCTCTTGTTTTCGAAAATTTCCTTATCTCTAGCAAAACTTTTTGAGCCAGCTTTTTGAGCATTTTTGAATATACGAGTACGGACTACGCTGTTTGTTCCAGATATTCTGCGTTTGCTTAATTTTTTAACGACTAGTTTAATAATAATTCTGGACTAATTATGCATGTTTCCCACGTATTTTGTCCAGAAAACCTGTTAGTGCTATCAGCTTTAGCCAAAATGTGATTTGTAGAGAGTTACACGCTACAAGCCCCCCAGAAAATCGGAAAAAAGTTTTCGACTTAATCACGATGACCCCAGTAAAAATCGACCTTCTCCATTGATATATATGTCGTAGTCATTCCATCGAAAAACGCATTTTGCATAAATCCTCGACAGTTCATAAAATGCCGGCAAGTTGACGAATCTATACATGCGTTATCCTTTCTATCGCCTTCAACAATTTTTTGAACCAACTCTAACTTTGATTTGAATTTTAAGAGAATATACTTTAATAACCAAATGTTACTAAAAACACAAATATCTTTGGTTGATCATCGATGTGATTTGAATGATAATTCTTTTTTTAATAGAAATCTAATTGAATGATTTCCATTCAATTTGAAGCAATATCAACGGTTTCAATTTAATCTCATATTATTCAAAACTGATTGCATTTAATCCTCACTGAATTCAACTCTCTTTTCCTGAAATTTTGATTATTTTGTTCAAAATACAAACATTTTGCTTATGTCATGTTTTGCTTTCGAAAATTCAGCGGTTCCAACTTAACTATCCGGTTGAAAACTGAAGTGTTTCTGGTAAAAAAATAATCTTCTTCCTCTAAATAATCAACCATTCGTTTGAACTTCCGTGGTTAAAAAGGAACTTTTTCATTAAAAACTCAACTGTCTTCTAACGAATTGATCTTTCAGATTTAAAAATTTGTATGAAAAATACATAGTTTAATATTAAACGCAGTTTTTGGATGTCCCCTTATAGGATAATGAAATATTAACAAAATTTCTGGCACACTCAAAACAAATTGTTTTGCATTTTTCAGGATCTAATTGAACGATTTCATTCCAATTTGAAGCAATATCAACGGTTTCAATTTAATCTCATATTATTCAAAGCTCATTGCATTAAACCTTCACTGGATTGAACCTTCCATTTCTGAACATTTTCCTTACATTTTGCAATACAGTTTTCTCTATTTACTCTAGAGGATTCCATTCATAAATATTCACTTTCACCTGCTACCTACTCTTGATAAAAAATATTTTTTAGACTCGGATCGAAGGATGAAATTGCAAAAAATTGCAGTCGAAAACATTGAAAAAAATTTATTGGACACGATTAAATACAATAAAAAAAATTACAATAAACTCTTCAAAATACATGAAATTTATGCTTGCCCTAGATCCACAAATTATTGTGGAAAACATTGAATTTTCGCTATTTCTTACGGTTTTTTTGCAACATACTCGAAATTGGAGGATGTACGATCTAAACTGACTTGAAATTCGGATTCAGCGCGTCGAAAAAACATGCCCGTAGATAGTTCGCGTCGGGTGTACAGAAAGCTTTTTTTTGTGTGCCGGTGTACTTATTCAAGCATAGAAAGGCTTAAATTGCTGGTACTTGAAGTATACTTTGTTGAAATTTAAATCGAAGTTAGAGTTGGCTTAAAAAATTGTTGGAAACGGAGTTATTCTGATCGAGTCGCAGAACTAGCAATTGAAGCCTTTTCATACTTGAATAAGTATTATTTCCAAACGATGAAAGTGGGTGGCTTCCGGATAAACATTTCTCCTATATTGAAGATGCTCAAAAAATACATAACTTTACTTTGATATTTTGTGGGTTGCACAATTTAAAGATCTAGTAGCAATGAAAGCGGATAATTGAGTTTAAGTTTAGTCAAGTAATCCCCTCGAAATGGTGGCTACTCATATGGCCAAACTACCTCTCAAATAGTGTGAAAAAGATAGCTGAAGTTCATTTTGGGATTCCTGGGGGCCGGGATTTCTTCACTGTTACAGGGAGGCACTCTCTATGTCTATCATTTGGATCCGCAAAAGTGAGTCATTTGAATCTGGAATTGATAGCCAGAATTATCAGCCATGGTTTTCCGTCTGGGAGTTAACTGAGCTGAAGCGATTTTCCGGCATGATACCCTTTATGTATCTAAATTTCGTCTGCTACTATTTATATGTTCTTACACAGTAGATTATTTTAGTAAATCATGCTCTTCAACGAAGGCCCTCTCATAGATATATAATGGGACTCTCGTATAAGATTAGGATTTGTATCCAATCATTGCAGGTACGCTGATGGATTAACTTGTTTCATTTTTGCAGGAGCAGTAGATGTTGGAGGTAAGGGATCAGGACGCCCTGTAGGCTCAGGTAGAAAGCGTCCAGGTGAACCAATTAAACCTCCAAGGGAGGAAAACGCCAATGGTAAAAAGACTAGATCACCACAAAATCGTTTTCGAATAAACACGGATGATCCCACGAAAGTCGATATTGAATTGCCGCACAAAGTTAGGAGATATGGCATAGCGATAAATGGTTTCGTTATCGTCGCTAAAGCAGAAGATTTTATCCATGGATATAAAATTTTATATTATAGGCATTGGGAAGAAGGGAAACCAAGGGACAATGATCGAGAAACTATTAATCCTAAAAATATAGAACCAGCT
>WSXT02170839.1:0-21259 GCA_011762715.2 Neuroterus valhalla | reverse complement strand
ACCACGACCTTCCGCGTTTAAAACAATAGTTTGTGTATTATGGATTATATAATAAGAACTTTTTATCTCTGGAACAACCACTGCGATATCTGTATGTTCTGATTTCGACAAGATTAGGAATATTGTCTTTTTATAGTTCCAATAAAGTTGAAAAGTTCATGGAATCTTGCTTTTCTATCAGGCTCTACTAAATTTCACGCTCCTCATTTCGTTGTTTGGTGCATTCTCCGACGAAATGTAGTATACAATCGAACCACGCACCTCTAAAAATGTGCGCGGAAAAGATAATGGTCATTGTTCTACTTGCGCATTCTCAAGTTTTCCAAGCGATTTTACTTTCATCATTTGAGTTTGATGATCAATCAGATTTGTTTGTGAGATATTGGTGCATTTCACGAAAAGAATGTACTGTTTAATCAAGATATGTGCTTAAAAATATGTATGTGAACTTCAAAATAGTCTGGTTATCCCTCCTGGCGTCTCATCAAGAATTATTCATGATACGAGGTTGAAGAGATATAACAATATTACTGGAGATTCGAATTGAATAAATTTCGAATCTCTAGTAAAGGCTCCGGTTCAATCATTTCCGCTTTAAAATAGAGTAAGATTTGTTATGGTAACGATTCCGAGAATTTCAAACTCGTTGTATTGATTCAATTGAAAATACCAAATTCCAAAATATCTGATGTAATGTTGCTAGGAATTCCCCAGATGTATATAAAAAAGATGACTTTCCGACAAAATTTGTTTAATTGAACCAAAATAATAAAATCATCAATCGAGTATCAAGATACTTTGTCAAAATTGGTGTTTTTTTGAGCCAAACATATAATATTAAACACATAAATTTAATTTCAGAGCAAGAATGATGTATCAAATAATGGAAAAATATTATCTGTGAAGTATTTTTATATTCATGAAGATGCATATTGAAGTTTCTGCTGCTTCATTATATCTGATGATTTAATATAGTAATTTCTGCTGGATATGCTGAGTCTCACTAAAGATTCAATTGATTGTCAATGTCATCATCTATTACAGAAGACTTTGTTTAGCTGAACTCTCGTTTATCTGAACTTCCATTTACCTCAACGGCTCCCACGCTCGTATAGCTGAACTCGAGCAGCCGCCTCTATCCCTACTACTCTCGAATAGACGAAGCAACTGACGGTAGCAACCAATGAGCAGTTACCTCTAGGAACACTCATGCGAAGGGGGACAGTGGTGGAAATTTCTTCCGAGTTCAGCTGAACGAATTTTTACGTCGCGTAGCGGTTCAGCTAAACGGAAGTCTCCTGTATATGTCTTCATCAAGGAACATCATTTTCCATCGGAAATTTAACTACTTTTTTGAAATTTAAAATGCCAAGTCAAAAATGAATTTTTTTTTATTGGAGACTCGAATATTGAGTTGAACGTTGAAGAATTTTGTTGGAGTCATTTTCCAGGTAAGTGCGACTGTTTTCGATTTGAATTTAAGGTCTTTCTTAGTTGAGAAATCAACCATCACGCTTGTCACTTAGAATTTATATTTATCGGCTAAAAATTCAACTACTTGTTTGAAAAAGGAACTTTCGCGTTCAACTTTCTCTTCGTACATTCATTTGTTGGTTCGGAAGTTCAACTTCTCTAGTTGGAAATTCGTCTCTATCTGATTCATATACTAAAATTCGAACTGAATATATACAACAAAATAATTTTCGGGGAACCAAATTATTTTGTTAAAAATATAATCTGTTTTTCTGTAGCTTTGAACCAGTTTGTTTGACAGCATTAGTAATGCAAAATTTTATACTTTGTCTGTTTAATCGTAATATTTCCAAAAGATAGCGTTTCTATACTTAGTTCAAGCCCATAATGAAAAATTTTCATTCCGCGTCAATCGTGAGATTTCGATTTTTATAAATATGTTATCAGCACTTGTCAAAAATCAATATGAGAATAATGTCTTCAAAAATTTTCAGAAAAATTATTATCATCCTTTCAGTATGAGTAATAAGCATTATATTATGAATAACGAGATTGAACGTTTGATCATTAAAAAATTGTTTAATTGAGTCTTCTGTTTGTTTTTTTTAAATGTAGTATACCATAAAAATACCATTTACCTCTCAAAATGTATGCGTACCGGGAGAAGATGCCTAACCTCTCTGAAAATTCTAGAATGTGAAAGTGATATATTCTCTTGATTATTATTTATTGATTGAAAACACAGGTAACAGCAGTATGGAAGAATAAATAAATTTGTTTTTCAAGAACTGCCAAGCTCAACATAAGTCGTGAGTTTATTAATTTTCTAGATTACTCTGGTGGATTCCTGTGTATGCTTTCTAAAAAATTGAGTGAAAAATAAAGCTACGCGCTTCAAAAAAATGTATGAGCAATGAAGAAACGTCTGTGAATATCTCTGAACACTATCAAAATATGTAAGTTATCTTCGTTTCTCTGTTTAGAAATATTCATAAATATTACAATAATTATGTACTGAAATTCACCAGAATTCCTAATCTCTACTGAAGGCTCCAATAATTTCAATGATTTGAATATCCAATTATGAAATTGATTCAATGAATTTAACAAAAGTAATGAGATGTTCACACAAGAAGGTGAATTAACTAACATGAATGATGCTTGAAATCAGGAGGATATTTCCGAAAACTTTTTTTTGATTGCATCTTCTGACGCAACTCTACGGAAGTAAGTAAATAGAAATCTTTCAACGATTTAACAATCGAGGATTGATTTATATACATGGTTGAATTTATATAGCTTTAAAAATGTTCCTAATAAACAATATTTTTTATCTCTGCCGACTTTTTGAAATGCTTCAGCTTTATGTTCTTTTTTCTCTGATTTTCTTATATTTGTACTTCCCATAATGTAAGGAATACATAAAATTATTCTTTGGAAATTCCCAATCTCTAAGGAAGTCAGAATTACGCTAATTCGTTCAATTGCTGCGGCAGATTTCCGTATACATTTCAGAAAAGATCCAGTGTTCAACTAAAGTTACATGCCTCGAGAAAAACCTATTTCTTCTGGAAGAAGCGTTTGATTCTTTTCTGAAATTTTATAGCTTATGGTTGATTCAGTTATTACATTTTCATTCTGAACAAGAAGGTATTGGTTTCATGCGGAAATCGACTCAAGCGGATTTAATGAAATCTCCACGTTTTGAGACTCCCTGAGTAAAAAAAAAACTATTTTCACGAAGGTGTCCGCCTGTTTCTGGTTTACGTTTCAATCGTGAAAAATTTTACCAATAATGAAAAATTCCATTTTTCAGCAAAACTATGCAAGATACGAAAAAAATGAAAAGTACGAAAATTTTTTTCCTTAAAAAAATCTAAAAATATACTGTTGACTTCGATATCAAAAATGCAGCAAAAAACAGGTTTTACCATGAGAGCCTATCTATTAGTTGTCGTTGTCGTTGTTGTTGGCGTTGTCTGTATATTGGATAATTTTTTGAAGACCAATAGGATTATATTGCGCTTTGGCTCGAAATTCAATGATTATAAAAAACAAGACGATAAAAATACATCCATTTCAATATCAATGCTCATTTTGAATTACAGCGGGCAGATTTTTTCAAATCATAATATTTTTTTTTTTGCTCGGAAAGTGTACTCATAGAATTTTTGTGGAGGATTTCTATTTTTTATTAAGAAAATAATTGTTCTGTTAAGAATGCAACACTTTATTTAGAAAAATATTTTTCCTGCATTCTTCGAGACACACGAAGTTGGGAACAATTTTTAAGGACTTGTTTTCGAGAAATTTCCAACACCTACCGTAGTCGTGAGTTGACAAATTTTTTGATTGCTACATCCGAGTTTTTCACATTCGACGACCAAATAACCAAAATGACAGCTCAATTTCGGAACAAATAGTAAACTCTGAAAAAAAGTTTTCACATGAAAGGACAACAGTTAAATCTCAAACCAAAATTGTTCAACTCTAGATCAAGAACATTCGTATTGAGCCACAAAGATGCATTTTATTAAAAAATTGGAAAGCCGGAGAACCGGCTTCAATAAAATATCATGAGATAAGGGAGAAGACAGTAGGCACTAGTTTGGTGGTTCAATAGTGCTAAAAAGGACCCTATTGAATTATCAAATTCATCCAATTTGCACCGAGTATTACGAGCATTACGAAGCTCACATAGGTGGATTATCAAAGTGATCAGAAAGTTCGACGTGAAGCAAAATTTCTTGCTATAAGTGAAAAGTATCTTATTCTCATCAAAAGGCCAAATGAAACAGTTTCATTGCGCTTTATATTACAGAGTCCATAGCAACCAATACAACGTGACGCCACGCTATTAAAACTTACTCAAATTTTTGCCATAACCTATAACTGTACTTTTTTCACGAGCTCAAACATTGTTTCATATACCTAAAATAATTGATTGTGTGCCTAAAATTCCAATGTTTGAAATTCACGTCAAGAAGTAGGCCTATAAGTTTTAAATATATTGTTATTCATATTAGCATACTGATATACTTTTCGTTTAAAAATGACTGTATCAGATTTGGGGATCCAGGGATTGACAGAAGCGAACTGATGGAGCTCTAAAGAACAAAAAATATTAGGATAAGAACTTGTAAATTTTTTTTTCAATAAAATGAAGAGTTATTTTCAATTCCTGTAGAGATCCACCTGAAGTCTAATTAGGTCCTACAAATGCAGTTTCAAAAAAGGACCAAAACTGTCATGCTAGGAAGAACCTAGCAGGTCCATAACAGGTTCTCGCCTCTTGTCCTATTTTAGACCTAAAAGTGCTGAAAGCGGAAATATTCAGGACTTAGGAGGACTAAAGTAGGACCTCAATCGTATACAAATATGCCCTGTATAGACCCTTCTTAAACCTTCTTAAGTCCTACCATGGCAGGTCCAAAACAGGACCAAAATTTTGGCTCGGTAGGATTCTTTACATTATCATTAAGGCAGCTTTCGACCCATATCTGCTTCCTTTGAATACTCGGAAGGGACTTGTTACTGCTCCTGTTGCCCAAAAGACTCATTTCGGAAGGACATTGTCAAGTAACACTCTGTGAGATTCATCAAACGAATCACCGGATGAATTTTCAAGGTTGTCGCTATGTATATCTCTGTGCTGGCCAACGTGACCTTCGATCTTCGAAAATCCTAGGAGGATCAAAAACTTCCTTCGAAAACGACCTTGACTCTAGAGGAACAAGAATGTGAGGATTTTTGCGTTCCAACTCACTTACGCAATTCTGAAGGACGATTTGTTTTTCGTCTTCCAATGGAGCCTAATGTCAATTCATTTGGAAATCCTTGTCGTCTAGATTTGCGAATGCTTCATCGTAGAGAGCATCGCCTAGATCTAAACCCTTTTCTTCTCGAGACTAGCACGAGCTTTGCTCCATTCAGCTGTGGCCTATGCTGGACCTATTTATCTTTGAACTACGAAGGGTCGTGGACATAAATCACCGATGCTTCTATGGAATTTAAGATAATCGCTTCAGCCATTCGCGTCAGTCAGCACTGAGTGGCAATTCAATCCATCAGGCGCATCTTATTTTTTAGGTCTGTGGGAGGCAGCGGTGAAGTCCGCTAAACATCACCTGAGTCGTTTCACCAGAGAACAAACGTTTGACCCCAAAGAAAAGTATCCTTTTCTTACGCAGGTCAAAGCATTTCTAAACTTTCGACCACTCCAAGCTATGACCAATGATCCTGATGATCTTATGGCTCTGCCTCCAGGCCATTTTTCAATCGGTGAACCACTAAACGACATTCCACAGCCGAACTTGCTTGATGTTTTTACGAAGCGTCTTTGTCGATATTTGCACCAAATGGGCATTAGGGCACGTCATTCAGCTTCATCCAAGATACGAAAACTATGTTCAAAGGCGAGCTTGTGTTATCGTTCCAAGTTCATTGAATTTGCAACGGAACAATAAAATTATCAACCAAAGTCTAAGATTTTTTGTTGGGGAAATTGAATTTTTAAACCAGCAAGATAATATTTGACCAAAAAAATTTTTAAATCTTGTGAAATTTCTTGGAATACCATTAAATCCTGTGATAGCCAGGGAATTCTAAGTCTTTAAAACAATTCCAGAAAACTTGGGATAATTATATTCTCCAGAAATTTCTTAATGACTTCGAAGCCTTTTGAATTATTAAACTTTGCAGAAATACTATAGGGTGCTAGAGTAAGATTTTAATTTATTCTAAACGATTAGGGAGGATTTCGAAGATTTTGGGAGATTTCAAGAATTGAATAAAAAGAGGCATGGAATTTCAAGACATTCAGCGAGTTGAGAACTTCAATAAAAATTTTTATTTTTTTTTATTTTCACAGGTATCGGAACATGAAACGTTAAAAACACGTTTTATAGACTTGTTTTGAAAAAAATACAGATCTCTCCCCTAAAGTCGTGAGATCAATAATTTTTTTTATTTCCCCGTCCAAGTTTTTTTCATTTTACGATCAGATTTAGTGTTTAGAATGCGGTTATAAATCGTACATGTGTAATGTCAGAATCACGGCACATTCATTAGTTACATCGACAGCGTTAAAAGCTTTTTTCACACCTGCGTTACTTTTTCAAATTGAAGGAGGATGCAGGTGTTTGTTGGAATCCTGATGTTAGCTCTTGCAGTATCGTATATCAGCTTTGGTAAAAATAATATTATAATATCATATTTATATTGCATGAATGGATTTTCTAATTGGGACCAGAACCAGACCAAAAACTGGATTGAAATAGTCTGTTATCATTAGTGTTTTCTGGCCACGCCTGCAGTATTTCATGGGGACTACCCATACATAACTGAAAATTGTAATTATAGTTTTCCGTCTGTTCCTGGTTTTTGACTTTCCTGGGCTGACTTGGATAATCAAGTCATCTTTTCTTTTCGTGTTTTTGGGCCAAATCAAAAACCTGAAAACCCAACTCGACCCAAAGTCATTCTTGTACATAACTGTACATGCGGAATTTGCAACTTATAGCATACAGAGATTAGTGTAGTGGTGGAGAAATCCTCTGATTGAAACCACGGAATTTATGTAAAATACATTTTTTCATGATGAATGTAATGCTCCAATAATGAAAAAAAGAAATTACCAAGAGGAGTGGATTATATAAACAGATTCAGTTCCATGCCTAAACGCATGTTTCGGGACATCTGGCACACAGAATACTAGCCCAGTATAGGGAATCCGAAATCCTTTCCTGTACTCGAAAGTTCTTAATTTTTGGATACATTCCTTGATGATCTCAGAAAGTTGTAGATCTCCAAAAATTATAGAAAAACTTCCAGTAACTAGAAAGAACAATATATTAGAGTTGAATTCTCGTTTCCCTTTACCGTTGACAATTTATTTCATTAGCTATAGATCCCACCATTGCAGTTAAAGAATTATCAATTTATTTAGTGTTTTTTACATTCTCATCATTTATGATTGATAAAGTATTAGAATTGTCTGAAATTCCACATCTTGAATTTTCAGCGGATCTCCACGTTCCGAGACTCCCTGGAGCCGAAAATAATGTTTTTGCGATTGTGTCTGGCTGTATGTCTGTATGTCCGTCCGTCCGTCCATCCGTCTGTAAACATGATAACTGACCAAAAAATAAATGGATCAAATCGGTCTCTCATACACTTGTTTTTTTTTATTAACAGCGCATTCGATTTCTCTCGTGGAGGTTTTCTTAGGTAATAAACTGACATGCGCTGATGAATCAATTTATGTCATTTTTGCAGAAGCTGTAGAAGGTGGAGGTCGTGGAGGTGCACGCGCTGGAGGCTCAGGTAGAAAGCGTCCGAGTGAACCAATTGAACCTCCAGGGGAAAAAGATGGCAATATAAAGAAAACCAGGAGACCTCCACAAAGTCGTTTTCAAATAAATACGGAAAACCCCACAAAAGTCGACATTGAATTACCGCATAAGGTTAAGAAATTTGGCTTAGCGATAAATAGTTTTGTTATCGTCGCGAAAGCAGAGGATATTATTCCTGGATATAAAGTTTTATTCTATAGGCATTTTCAAAAAGGGAGACCTAGGGACAATGATCGAGAAACTATTAAACCTGAAAATATAGAACCACCTCACAAAAGCGAAGACGAAGAAACTGTCGTGTTGGAATTGAAGAATCCAATCACTCTGACGAGACCCACAGGGATTGCTTTTCGAGATTATGATTTTAATGAAAACGCTTTACCTTTTGCAACGAGATTAGCAAAAGAAATTATTGCAGAGAGGAAGAAAGTTTTTACGGATGGTGGTGGGTGGCCTCCAGTTCCTAAGCCACCTCGGGTTCCTAAGCCCCCTAAGGTTCGCAAGCCGCGTGGGCGGCCTCGTAAGGTCTCTCCCCCACCTTGGCACAGTGAAGAATCCCCATCTCTACCAGGAAGTTCTGAATTGATAAAAAATTTCTAACCTTTATCTGCTGGAAAAGCAAGCAATCCTTTCTTGGAATTTTTGAAAGTTCATTTATTATCTTATTTTTATGTTACACAAGGGTTGGCCTTTTACGACCTTCCACGTTTCAACTATACTTTATTAAGCATTTATATAATAATATATTACAAATTACATAATTAGAAATTTTCCTCTTTGGAACCATCACCTTGAAATCTATATGATCCAAATTTGACAAAATTAAGAATATTGTCTTTGTATTGTTCTAATAAAAATGAAACGTTGATGAAATCTCGTTTTTTATCAGGCTCTTCTATATTCCACGTTTCCTCATTTCTTCGGTTGTTCCAATTTCCATACTTTTCAAAACACAAATATTCAAAAATATGAAGGATCTATACGCATGTTTTTGCATTTACCAAGCATAACTGGGGTTGTGAGTTAGATAATCAATCAGATGGCTTTGTTCGATTTCTATGTATCTCAATTGAATTGAATAAATTCTCAATCTCTAGTAACTGTGGTAAAGGCTCTGGTTCAATCATTTTTGCTTTACAATAGAGTCTGATTTATTATTATAACAATTTCGAAAACTTCAAACTCGTTGTATTGATTCCATTGAAAATTCATATTTCCAAAATATCTGATGGAATGTTTCTGGAAATTTCCCAGATCTATGTGAGAAAGATCACTTTCCGACAAAATTTGTTTGATTTGCACCAAAATATTGAAATTGTCAATCGTTGAAGAAATAACGCACTGGCGTGGGGCAGCCAGGGAAAGGCGTTACTTAAATTCACGATCAGAAAAGAGAGTAGATGAGTTGGTTGCCATTTCGACTACCGGCATTCCTTCCCGGATGCGCCTGTGAGGAACTCGTCAGTGTGGCTGGCCACAAGTGAATCCTGACACAGCCGCCTTGGGTGAACCCGATGTGCGGTCACCCATCCGCCCTCTAGCCGAGCCGACCGCCAAAGGATATCCTTCAAAGAATGGAATCGAAGGGTACAACCTGTTCAATGCCGATCCAAGTAGACGATCCGTCTGCCTGCAGGGGCAGTCTGAGATGGAGAGACAATCACTGACCATTCGCAGGACACAACGAAGAATCACTGGTCGGCGCAAGGGCCTAGAAGCAACTAAGGGCCAGAGAGCAGCAGTGTTGCCAGATGAGATTTTTCAATTCTCGCTACATGCACTAGAATTTCCCCCTAAAAACTCCTAAGTCATTTGAAGTACTCCTAAATATACTCCTGAACTTCTTTCAAACATGTAATATATGTACATAATTTTATTATTAAATTAAAAATATTTTGGGTACATAAATAGGAACACTTTATAAAAAATCATACTTTTTGAATATATTTGTATATAACAGAAGAAGCGCGAAATTTGAAAGGTGCTGCGTTAATCACACATATCTTAGGCTACATAGACGTGCAGATCTAACTAATAACTGTTATTATTACTATATAATAACAATGATAGTGATAATAATAACTATTGTTTTTAATAGCAATTTCATATTGCTATTAAATATAATATTAAATATTATTAAAAACCTTTTTTTTTAATTTAATCAAAATTAAAATCTTTGGTTTCCGTAGTATAATTAAACAAATGATCAACAAATCAAATTGCAACATCTCCTAGGGCACTAAAAATATGATCATCGAATTCGCTTGCCTAAACAACTTCACTCTTAAAAGCCTTAAGCATTTTTTTCGTAAGCTCAAATTTAGTGAAATCTTTTTCTGACAGCAGATAATGAACTCGTAGGATAAAATCTGCTGTCTTGAAAGACATTCTGTTCCTTAACGTGTCTTTTATAATGTTAAAATGGAAAATGCTCTTTCCACTGAGGCATCTGAAAATGGCAGACTAGGAAGCGATAAGGCAAGTTCAGAAATGTGTTTGAAACGTAGTTCACCCTCTGCATTTTTTCCTTCAATAACTTTCATCCAATATTCGTCGGACCTACTGGCATCAACTTCAAGACGATGTAGAAGTTCCCATTTATCACGCACAGCATCAACGTCATTGCATACATTCGGAAACGTTTCAGCAATCTCCACAATATTCTCTTTATGTTGAAGTGACGCGATTTCAGGACTTTTATTGCTGAAAGCGACTCAGGTGCCCAGTTGACACTTTCCTTATTGAAAAAGTATCCAAAATTAATGCATTGTGTGGTCATGAAAAATTTTCTAAAGGAAACGTAGCTAAGTCCTCATTTTTTTAGACAGCATTCTCCAGCTGACTTGGTACCACAACAGACTTCAGAGTACCAAACAGAAGGTTCTTTAAGTCCTACAGAAGTTTGAAGGGTTCGGCTGTCTGTGACCTAAATAGTTTGTTCACAAATATCACGTTTTTTAAAGCGCAACGTAGAAATATTAAATATAATTTGTTTTCCGGGCTAGTGCACATGTTGTATAATTCTTCAGCTTCATAGCCTGCATCGCCTCTCTCAGATCTTGATAGACTGAAATTTAATTTTAGCGCATCCCACTGATCAAGGATTGTTTCAATTACGTCAAGTCTAGTTAACCAGTGAGTTCCCGAAAGTTTTGCAATTTTTGTAGGATTCTGATTTGAAATCATTTTGTGCACTAAATTATAATCGATATTTCTCTTAGTACTTCTTGAGAACCACGGATGACTCTCTTCAACCATCGTATCCAAAAATCTTGGCAAAACATCGCAAGCATTTTCAATCATCAAGTTGTTCATAACGGCACTCGCCGTAGAGTTGAAGGTGTTTTACCAGAAGCTCCCGTTTCAGAATCACTGGCTCAACGGCTAAAACTTCCTAGTATCAGCTGTGAAGGGTGTCTTTTATCCGTGTATTATAATCGTTTTACTTCAAGTCATGGATTAGTTCCTTGTGTTCTATCCCCATACTTCGAATCGGATTTGGAACACCCAATCAACGCTACTGTTCTTTCAAAGCTTTCTTCATACGTCCTACGTTTCGGGAAGAGCACTGGAGATTGGCCTCATCTCTCAGGACTAGGATTGGCCGTTCTAATCCTTGCACGTATGAGGGTTCTTTACATTATCATTGGAGCAGATGTCGTCCCATGTTTGCTTCTTCCAAATGATCGCAAGGGACCTTCTACTCAGAAGGCTCGATTCGGCTGGAACTTGTCCGGGAAGACTCTGGGAAATTTATCAGATGAATCATCGAATGAATTCCCAATAGTTGTTGGCATGCATTCCTCTGTGCTGACCAACGTGACCTTTGATCTTCGAAAATTCTGGGAGGATCAGGGGGTTCCTTAGTAAATGACCTTGAATTTAAAAGAACAATATTTTTTAGTTTCAACTCATTCACGCGATTCTGAAGGACGACTTGTTGCTCATCTTCCAATGAAGCATTAGGTGAATTAATTTAGGAATTCTAGTCAACTAGGTCTACGAACGTTCCATCGTAGGGAACGTCGCCTCAATCCCGACCCTTCTCTTTCGGAAGCCTATGCACGTTTCCTGGAGGAATATAAAAATCTTGGCTACATGTTTTGGACCACTGACTCGAATATTGAACCTTGTCGTTCCTTTCTTTCTACCGAATCATGGAAACTTACGTAAACGAGCCCCACGACTAAGCTTAAAGTTATTTTTCAACGGGTCCCACCGTGAGGAAGTAGGATTGTCTCTTAACGAGTGCCTCCACAGTGGCCAAACCATTATTCCAAGCTTTCCAAGTTTTCCATGCCAATATGGAGAAGCAGTGGTGAAACATCTTCACAGACCATGCTGATCAAGTCCTCCAATTGATTCTATGGAGTCATTTTTTAGAAGAATCGGTTCAAATCTTTCATTCAACTACGGTCACTTAAGTGAGTCTTGTGCTTCTTTCAAGGCACTTCGTTGTCGCTATTGAGGAGCGTGATGACTATCCCCTGGAAGCAGAATCTATTCATCGTTGGACCTGCGTTGATGATATCATCACCGGATGGAGTTGATCACTCTTCAGAATCAACTCCATCATCTCTTAACGTCGGGTGGCGTCTCGCCTCGAGAATGGACGTCAAATGATTCTAGATCAATGGCAAGTATGCCACCTTTTCTTCAAGCTTCTCTTCATCCTCTTGATCTTCAACCTCAGCAATCGATTAACTCCATCTGTGATTACCAAGCGCACATTTTCCAGCCAAACAGCGCAACGCTTTGACCCTTTGGGTTGGTTGAGTCCATTCATAGTTACAGCCAAGATATTTCTTCGGACTCTGCAGCTTTTAAAGATCTCATGGGACCATCATCTGCCTAAAGATGCGAAGAGTTCGTGGTTAAATTAATGAGCTTACATTTGACGCATCATTATGTTGGATATGCCAGTTTATCTTCGGAGCGGTTCAACCGTCACTTTTACATGGACTCGAGGTCACCCTACCAAGTAGGAAACTCTCACAGCCAATTAGGTCTCAGCTGTGTGGCATTATGTTCCATCACAAAGTAATCAAGTGGATTGCGCATCACGAGGTATCGATGTCAACGACCTGGCTTTGTTCTTCTTGTGGTAGACTAGCCCTAACTGGCTGCCTTCTCCTTCTTGTTGGCCTGAGTTCACATCTTTTCTGAAGCAGAAATTAATATGGAGTAGCGAAGCTTCAAGGTTCACACAGCAAGTACTATTCCAATAATATGTATCCTTTTACATCGTTTTCCCACATTGGATAAACTTCTTAAAGCTGCAGCATGGCTAACTGCGCTTTATTCAATATCATCATCGGCCATTTGAGTCTAAGCCAGCATTTTTGTCTATTTTAGAACCTGACTCAGCCTGTCGTCGGTAGGTTCGTCCTGAGCGGTTTCAATATTTTTCAGTGGAATCAAAGGCTTCGGAAACAAGGAATCCTCATTTATCCAAAAGCAAGTTATATCCTTTGACTCCAGTACTTGATTCCAATCAACTGCTCCGTGTGAGAGGTCGACTGAAGCATTCAAACCTCAGTTTTGATGGAAATCATCCTCTTATTTCACCATCTAAACCAAGTTGGACTACACTAGAAATCACTCGTGAGTATCAGCGATGCCTCCACAGTGAAGTTCAACTTACTCTCGCTACCTGGAGACAGAAATACTGGGTTCTGTGAGGTCGCAAGGTTTTCGAGCCTTTATCACAGATGTCTTCCATGCTTCGCACATCGAGCAGTTAGGCCACAGCAGGTTATAGCAAATTTATCAGCAGTTCGTTCTTTACCAGCACGAGCTTTCCTCCATCTAGGTGTAGACTATGCCGGACCTATTTATTTGAACTGCGAAGGGTCGTGGATACAAAGCTTACAAGAGCTTCACCGCAGTCTTTATATGTTGCTCTACTCGAGCTGTTTATCTTGAGGCTGTGTCAGATTACACGACAGGAGGCTTTTTCGCCGCCTTTCGATGTTCAAATCTCGTTGCATCTCATTTTGGAGGTCTTTGGAAGGTAGCGGTGAAGTCCGCTTAACACCACCTAAGGCGTTTCACCAGAAATTTGAAAGCTTGGACATAAGATTATCTAAAGGAATCACAACCTCGATTTGAGTGAAGAACACCATTCAGCTTCATTCAGGATGCGGTAATTATGTTGGGGCTGTGTCTTTTCGAACAGAATGTTTAGTGCTTGCTAAGTTTCCTCTCTGTGACGTGTTCAAAAACGTATGTTTGTTTACTTCTCTTTCTAATAATTTCTTCCAAATGAGGCAAGCGGAAGGTTCGAGATTGATTGAGAATTTTTATTTTTTTATCTTTTGGTAACTGAAGCTTATTCACATATTCTTCGAAGACTTCCTCTTCACATATACTTCCATTTAATTTAATTTCTTGTCTCTATTTTATATCTCTTATCCTTCTCAAGGTTTACACTCTTCCAATCGGTGTGAGTGCATGGATCCTTTCTACCTCACCTCGTGCGAGTCAGTCGTTGTCAAACAAGTCAAATACGAGTTTTTTGTATCGTTTCAAACACAAGCTACCTCATGCATATTGTGCAAATCTTGAATTATTCATTTGCAAGTATTTGATTGTATCTCACATGTTATTCGTGGTGCATTCAGTTCTTTCAGTACTTTACTTCATTTACCTTATCGCAATTCGGACCTCGAGAACTTTATATAAAATCATCCGAATTTCAATTTATGATTGATCACGAACAGTCTATATTCCACAAACATAAATTTTACCTAAAAATATGACCTCTTATCTCCTTTGAGGTCATTGAATAGGTCGAGCGATCAATTTTCATTCTAGAATAATTCACTATACCAGACTTGAAAATATAACAATCATTATGGGTTTGAAGAAAGGAAATTCCCAGTTTCTAGTGAAGGCTCTAGTTTAGCCACTTTTCCTTCATCATAGAGTAGGCTTTTTATTTGAAAGATTTCGAAAAAATTAAATCTTGTCCTATTGAACTATCAAACCAATAAGATAATATTAGAAAAACAAAATTCTTAAATCTCGAGACATTTCTTGGAATACCATTGAATTCTGTGATAGTCAGGGAATTCAAAGTCTCTAAAAATAATTGGAAAAAGCTTGGAAAAATCAAATTCTCTTGAAATTTTTTTAACGATTTCAAAGCCTTCTGAAATATAAAACTCCGCAGAAATTCCAGAGGTCGCTAGAGGAAGCTTTCGAGTTACCCGTAAAGATTGAGGAGGATTTCGAAGATTTTGAAGCATTTAGGAGATTTCAAGATATTTTTAGAAAGAGCCATGGAGTTTCGATAGGTTCAGCGAGTTAATAACTTCAATAAAAAAGGTATTTTTTAATTTCATTTTCATAGGTAATAAAACACGCAACGTTAAAAACACGTTTTCTGAACTTGCTTTGGAGAAAAATTCTAATCTCTCTGCGGAAGTAGTAAGTTTATTAATTTTTTTGATTGCCTTGTCCGAGTTTTTCTAAATTTTACGATTAAATTTACTGTTTAGAATGCGATCATAAATCGTATATATACCCAGTCAGGGTACAGCATTTTCATTAGTCACATTGGCATCGTTAGAAGCATTTTCCACATTTTCGTGATTTTTCAAACAGAAGGAGGATGCAGATGTTCACTGGAATCTTATTCTGTGCTGTAGCAGTATTGTACATTAGCTTTGGTAAATTTAATATGATAATCTCATCTGTCTATTATATAAAAGGATTTGTTAGGTGAAATCAGAACCAGACCAAAAAACCAATTAAAAATGTCCTACATCATCCGTAATTCCTGGTCACGTCTGCAGTGATTCATGGGGACTAACCATACATAACTGGAAATTCCTAGTTATGGTTTCTAGTCTGTTTCTGGTTTAAGACTTTCCTGAGCTGAGCTGGCTTGGAATTTTTAGTCATATTTTCTTTTCATGTTTTTGGGACAAATTACGAACCTGAAACCTTACTTGACACAAAGTAATTCTTGCACATAACTACACTTGCAAAACTAGTAGAAGACATAGATTAGTGTAGTTGTGGAGAAATCTTCTGAATAGAACCAGAGAAATTATATAAAACACGCTTTCGCACAAAAAATATAATGTTTCTAGTAATGAACGAAGGAAATTAAAAGGGGAGTGGATTATATTAACCGATTTGGTTGCAATCCTTGTAGCATTTTTTGTGAACAGCTGCCAAACAGAATAATAGCCAAGTATAGGAAATTCGAAATCCTTTTCTAT
This sequence comes from Neuroterus valhalla, assembly GCA_011762715.2. Classification (NCBI taxonomy): domain Eukaryota; kingdom Metazoa; phylum Arthropoda; class Insecta; order Hymenoptera; family Cynipidae; genus Neuroterus; species Neuroterus valhalla. The sequence goes on along the minus strand of WSXT02170839.1, from coordinate 5,202 downwards.
ACTGGAAAGTTCTGAATTTTTTGAACAATTCCTTGTTGATCCCAGAAAATACTAAATCTCCGAAAAGTGTATCAAAAATTCAAGAAACTAGAAGAAATTACATTTTATTGTTGAATTTTTGTTTTCCTTTATTCTTGGAAATTTATTTCATTAGCCACAGATCCAGCCAGTGCAGTTGAAGAATTATAAATTTATTCTGTGTTTTTTTCTTGTTCTTGTAATTTTTGGTCAAAAATGGATCTGTTCCAATCATGCATCGTTCCCAATTGAAAATTTCACTTCATTTATACACACACTACATTCATAAATGCGTCTACATACATATACTAGATCAAAAACTATGGCAAAACTGTGAATTTGAATAAAGAAAATGTCTGCGTCAGAGCTTGGCTGATGATTGTGATAAATTCTGAAGGCAATAGAATTATGCACTCGTAAATGTACATTTACACGGGAAAAATCCTCCCTAATGTCTTTGGGCGCCATAAAAATCATCAAATATTCTCGGTTTCTCAAATTTTGACATTATTTGAGACGTGCAAGGTAGAAAACAATTTTAATGGACTTGTTTTTAGGAAATTTCTAATCTCTACCATAGTAGTGAGTTTGATATACATGAAATGAATGTTTGTATGTTCTTTACAGAATCGTAAACCATGCCTCTGATCTTTTAATGATCTTCAGCAAAGTTGTTATGCATGAGCCCATGAAGTTTTTCTAAGCTAGCATATAATATATATTCTTATCTTTGGCTTTTGTAGCCAGCCTGAAATTTCGGGTCATGTCGTATTTTCGTGTTTTTTATTGTCAAGGACACGAGCTCATAACCCAAATCGAGACAGAGTCATTCTGCACATAAAGGTCTTTAAAAATTTGGAACTTGCAAAATGTATGGACCATTTTTTTAAATTTTTCGTCGGTTTGTTCCCTCAGAGAATTCTACTTTGACTTTGCCCTGTTGTCGAACATACACCTTCTATAGAAAATCTAAAACTCTTTTTCCGCACTGCAATGCAACATTTTTGAAGCTAGAAAATTTTTTTCTTCTGTTGATAAAAATCGTTTATCGAGAATGCAAATTATTATTATTTCCGCGTTTGGTTGTCAAGGTCAAAAGCCTTAAACCTCAAATTGACCCGAAGTCATTCTGCACATGACTGCACATTCAATATTTGAAACTTGTAGAATACAAAGACCAAAGTTTTTGTTTAGTTTGTCGCCGGATTTGAAATTTTTGTTTTTAGTTCAATATTTTCCGATTTTGATGGAACCTCGTCTATCCTAGTCAAATTAAATCATTTAAAATCAAAAATTGTAATATTTGTTGGTTAACATGCGTGCATGGATTAACCTATGGGGCAACATGAACAATGCCCTGGAGTGGTAAATTCCCAAGGGGTGAAAATTTTGGACCAAAAAAAAAATGAAAAAAAATAGTGATGAGAATATGGTTTCAAAGAATTACAATCTCTTTCTAAAGAATACATTCAGTTAATAAATATATCACCATGATGAAATATTAAATAAATTGCTTCGGTTTTATTGTCAGTTCGGAAATGAAGGCGGCATTTTTCATTTTTGCCCAGGGGCGGAAAATTCCTAGATCCGGCTCTGTTTGCATAGGTAGACACTATTATATTTCCTGCTAGGGCTTTACATTCTCCTGCTTACAAATTTAGTCTTTCATTTGAATCCGCAAAAGTGGATCATTTTTACCTGAAATTCATAACCAAAATGATTATCATCGGTTTTATATCAGGCAGTGAACTGTGCTCAAGTATTTTGGCCCATGATACCGTTAATGAATGTAACTTCTGTCTTTGACTATTCATATGCTATTACATAGTAAATTATTCCAGAGAATCATGCTCTTCTACGCTTATGAATTGACTTAAATAATTTTTGCAGAAGCTGTAGATGGAGGCGGTCGTGGACAGGGACGCTCTGTGGGCTCAGGTAGGAAGCGTCCAATTGAACCAGTTGAACCTCCAGAGGAAAAAGATGGCAATAAAAAACAGCGAAAACCAGCACAAGATCCTTTTGAAATAAATACTGAAACCCCCACGAAAATCGAAATTGATTTACCGAATAAAGTTAGGAAATTTGGCTTAGCGGTAAGCGGTTTCGTTATCATCGCTAAAGCAGAAGATCTCATTCCTGGATATAAAGTTTTCTTCTATAGGCATCTTGATAAAGGGAGACCTAGGGACAATGATCGAGAATCAATTAAACCTGACAATATAGAATCACCTTATATGAGCGAAGATAAGAAAACTGTCGTGTTGGCGTTGCAGAATCCAATTGCTCTGACGCGAAAAACAGTGGATGGTTTCAAAGGTTTTGAATTTAATAAAAACGCTATAACTTTTGCAGAGGAAATGGCTCATTATATTAATGAAAAGAGGAGGAAAACTTATAAAGGACCTGGGAAAGCTAAGGTTCCTAAGCCCCCTAAGGTTCCAAAGCCTCGTGGGCGGCCTCGGAAGAATCCTGAGCAGCCTCCAAAGGTTCCTGGGCCTCGTGGAAAGCCTCGCCAGGTTCCTGCCATCCCTGGAAAAAATGAAGTATCCCAATCTCAATCAGAAGGTCCTGATTATAAATAGAAATTCCTGAATTCTATTATAAGATTCTGCCAATCTTTTTGAAATTTAAGCTTAGCATGTTTTTGTATGACACGATGGTTCAGTCGATCATTTCTTACAAGTGTGAAGTTTGATAGAAAAGGTGCAGACGCGGCGTTGGACAGAAAACTTCCACTTGTTAGGAAAGACCATGACCTTCCGCGTTCATAACGGTAGTAACGAGAAATACTTCGACGATCATTGGCTCGAAACAGCAAATTTCTGCTCGCTTTGCAGAAATAGTGTAGTGACAACCTCAATTATTAATTTTATAATTAGAAATTTTTTCCCTCTTAACCATTAGTTCAAAATCTGTTTGATACGAATTCGACAAGATGAAGAATATTGTCGTTTTTTAGTAAGAATAAAGTTTAAAAATTCATGAAATCTTGTTCTTTTATGAGGCTCCTCTATATTTCACGTTTCCTCATTTCGTTGTTTGGTGGATTTTCACAATGAAATAGAGTATACAATCAAACGACGCTTTTTTAAAAATTTTTTGCGTACAGAATAATGGTCATGGTTCTTTTTGTGCATTCAGAAATGTGATGATCAATCAAGATTTGTGCCTAAAAAAATGTATGTGGACTAAAAATTGCCTGTTCATCTCTTTTGGCGTCATCAAATAGCTTCAACAATCGTTTTTCCTATCACGAAATATCCACGACACGAGGTTGAAAGAATATAACAAGTATTATTGAATTGATTTGAATAGATCCTTTGAAATGTTTCTGGAAATTTCCCAAATGTATGTGAGAAATATGACCGAATTGTGTCCGGGGAAGGTAGATTACCTTGATCGCAGTTTACAATTCAGTTATTTGAAGAGAAATGAGCGACTAAACTCGCTGTTCCCAGGGTCAGGTGTGTTCGACTGCTTGTTGTTTTTGTAGAGAAGGTTTCTAAGGGTTAGTAGTAGTAGGTTAGTGGTTCACGGGGTCGTTAGGTTAGTCCACTTGTGGTGTGGGATTCAATCAATAAAAAAATTGCCGGTTTACCCCGCCCAGCAGGGTAAGCCTATTTGTGGTTTGGTAGAGGTAGTTTATAGAGGTGAAGTGGTTCAAGGGTAGGTGGTTAAGCCCCATCCTAGTATGGAAATCAATTATTTCAAGAAAAATGAGCGATTTAACTTCCTGTTCCCAGGGTCCGGAGGGTAGACCTGCTGGTGGTTTGGTAGGGGTAATTTTTAGGGGTTAGGTGGATTCCGGGTAGGTGTATTAGCCCCTTCCTGGTTTAAAAATCAATTATTTTATGCAAATTAGGCGATGTGAATTGCTGTTCCCAGGGTCAGCAGGGTAAGCCTATTTGTGGTTTGGTGGGGGTAGGTATGGTCAAGCCCCTTCCTAGTATGGAAATCAATTATTTCAAAAAAATAGCGATTCAACTTGGCGTTCTCAGGGTACGGAGGGTAGACCTGCTGGTGGTTCGGTAGGGGTAATTTTAAGGGGTTGGGTGAATTCAGGGTAGGTTGGCTAGCCCTCTCTTGGTATAGGAATCAATTATTTCATGAAAAATAAGCGATTTATCTTGCTGTATCCAGGGACCAGAGGGTAGACCTGCTGGTGGTTCGGCAGGGGTAATTTTTAGGGGTTGGGTGGATTCCAGGTAGGTGTATTAGTCCCTTCCTGGTTTGGAAATCAATTATTTCATGCAAGTTAGGCGATTTTAATTGCTGTTCCCAGGGTCAGCAGGGTAAGCTTATTTGTGGTTTGGTAGGGGTAGGGGTGGTTAAGCCCCTTCTAGTACGGAAATCAATAATTTCAAAAAATAAGCGATTCAACTTGGTGTTCTCAGGGTCCGGAGGGTAGAGCTGCTGGTGGTTCGGTAGGGGTAATCTTTAGAGGTTGGGTGAATTCATGGTAGTTTGGTTAGCCTTCTCCTGGTATAGAAATCAATTATTTCATGAAACATAAGCGATTTATCTTGCTGTTCCCAGGGACCGGAGGGTAGACCTGCTGGTGGTTCGGTAGGGGTAATCTTTAGGGGTTAGGTGGATTCCGGGTAGGTGTATTAGCACCTTTCTGGTTTAAAAATCAATTATTGTATGCAAATTAGGGGATTTGAATTGCTGTTCTCAGGGTCAGCAGGGTTAGCCTTTTTGTGGTTTGGTAGGGGTAGTTTATAGGGGTTAGGTGGATTAAGGGTAGGTGGTTTAGCCATCTTCTAGTATGGAAATCAATTATTTCAAGAAAAGAAAGCGATTCAACTTGCTGTTCCCAGGGTCCGGAGGATAGACCTGCTGGTCGTTTGGTCAGGGTGGTTTTTCGAGGTTCTTTTTCAAGGTCATGACAAATCCTCACGTGGTAGAGTAAAAACCCTCGGATTCGGAATCAGCAGCCCCAGAACCATAAGATCAGTATGGTCTTGTCCCAGGAAGCATCTTTCGATTTTTTTGTGTGTAGCTGTTCAATTATATGAGGTGATTATTATTAATACCAACTAGAAAGAGGATCGAATTGAAGGACCGGGTGCAAGAACCGGTCGCGCGTTCGAAAACGCGTAAGAGTATTGTCCGCGCGGTGACGTTACGAGTCAAAATCCAAAGTCCGAATTTGGAAAAATGAAAAATACAGCTCGATAG
>WSXT02170828.1:0-22944 GCA_011762715.2 Neuroterus valhalla | reverse complement strand
TAGGACAACTGTTTGGTCCATGAATGTATTTGAGTATCCCAAACTATCTCCTTGTGAGTCAAGTTAGACGCCTTTGAACTCTACTAAGATTCGAACCTAGGACCCCTTGCTTGTTATTGACGGAACAAGAAAGGTCCTGGGCTAAAATCTTAGAAGGGTTGAGACGCCTTCCTTTTCTTAAAGGAAACTTTATCTGCTATCCTACGAAACATTTATTAGTTTAACTTGTTTTCCGGCTCTTAACCGAATAATTTGAAACTGATTTCCCATTTCCAGATGGAAAATGTGTGGCTTGTACCTACCGCATAAAATTTATTGAGATTTCTGTGGGAATCAATCACAACGTTGACGACCTTCTGGTTGGAACTTTGAGCCAAATTCGACTGAATGTTGTTCAAGGACATTCGGATAACAGAACTGGAAATGGAGAAAGCAGCGGACGCTGGTACAAATCCAGAGGCGTTGTTCGAGCCAGCATGAAAGCAAGACAAATGCTCACCTGGCTCTTCGGCAAGGAAGACAGTAAATTTAAAAATTGCGAGAATCTCCACGTCCTCTAAAATGAAAGAATGTCAAAAACAATAAATTTTGCATCAAGAGCGGAAATTTGAGATTGACAATTGTCCGCTCATGATGCAAACGATATTTTTGGTACATCGCCTGCACCTGGCTTTAGATTGAAGACCTAGGAAGTGGGTGCAAAGTAGCATTTATAGCCTAGAGGTAATAAGAGCGGGTGAAAAATGCTACTCTGCGCCCTATTTCCTGTCTGTATGAAAAGTAAAACTTTGCGCACACTCTACATTTACAGAAAGGTATACTCACGGTGCAGGTTGGACAACAAAAAATCTTTTGTCAATACCTTTATATGCGAAATATTAGGAATTGTATCAAATTACCGGCGTTTCTTCAGAGAACAATCAGTTTTTAAGCGATCGACTAGTGATGGTAAGCTTACGGTGACAAGAAATTTCTGTTCTTTTTCTACACCCCTCCTTTTTCTCTTATTGTGTGTAAAAACAATGATTTGATTTATTATCAGTAATAAAGATATGCCCCTTGTGATCCGAAGCCTTTTCTTAGAAGAGGCCGTATAATTATTTTTACACCAAATGGAATAAAATGGAGAGTTGAAAAAGGGAAATTTTGGACCAACCCTTTGTAAAGATGTGCCAACCTATTAAATGGGATCAACATTGTTGCCATGTTATGAACGTCTAAGCGATAGCGTTCAGAGTTTATTAGTTCGTAAAATAGAGACTGACTTAAATCGCGCGATTGGCTTTAATAATCGTCTAGTTCAAATTCACGTCATATAAAATTAAATTCGAATCCTTAATTAAAATCCATAATCTTCCGCATTCGATCGAGCATCAGGAAATGCCCAAAAGATATAATTAAAAATTTGTAAGAACAGGATAACATAATCTTGCTGGAGGAGTAGAATCAGGAATGATGAAAATTGCGAAAATTCTCATCGCTTCAATAAACAATAAGAAAAAAATAAAATTGCTGGAGATCTAAAATTATCCTCGTTAAATGAGATTATCAAAAATTTATGATCACGAAATTGTAATATTCTAAGATTGGGATGTCCTTTCTTTGGAGTCGAGGAAATTATAAGAATACCTAGGAACAAATCTACCTCAAGATTCACCCTGTACTACCAGAAACAGAATTAAAACCATTTCGAAACATTTTTTCTCACGACCCTTCCCGTGGAATGAGAGACAGATGTGAGTAGCAACCGAAAGAAAACTATTCTTCACTATTTTTCCCTCAGAATCATAAGGAGCATTTGAATTATTTACAACGAATCCCTTCATAAATGTCTCTGTGGATTCGGAAAAACAATAGGAACCCTATTTCATTCATCTTCTTCACGATCCTTCCAGCAGAATCGGGAATAAAATTAGAATTCTTCCAATCGAACCTTACTTACGATTCTTTTTGTAGGATCTGAGACAGCAATAAGGAATTTTGGGATGTTTCTACTCTCATATCCGTAGGATTAGATACGAGAATAAGGGACTATCTGTAATCAATCTTTTGTTCAATTTTTACTGTAGGAACAGGAAGATAATTTAAGTCGTATTTAGCATATTTTCCTCATGAACTTCCCGATGAAACCAGAAAAACAACCCGTAAGTTTTCAAACAGAACTTTTTTGACGTTATGCACGCAAAATTATAGAAAAGATAAGAAACCTTCTAACTGAACAGTTCTCGCGATTCTACCTGTGAGATCGATGAAGTATAAGGATGCCTACAACGAGTATTCCTCACAATGTTTCCTAGAGAATCAGAGAAATCATTAGAGCTGTCCTTAACGGATCTCCACATGATACTTTCTGTTAGATTGGGAAAACGGATTAATCCCCCATCAGCGGATCAATCTTATGATCCTCTCTCAAAAATTGACGACACAATCAGGATCCTCGTTAACAAACCTTACCAACGATTCTTTTAATAAATTTGGAACCATTTGAACCATGCTTACGATACTTACTGCGGGATTAGGGACATAATAAGAATCCTTGTATGTAAACATTTTTGACGATCCTCCCTGTGGAGTTAGATACGGGATTGAGAATCGACCTGAAAAAATCATCTCACTATCTTTACAATTTTTTCACGTGATGGTGGAAAAATCTGCTAACAGACACCGCGAAGGGTCCGGACTTCTCGGTAGTTTGGGGTTTCCGATCTTGGTAGGGATGACGAGATGTTGTTGTCACCATTAACCCACTAAAAAACCACCATCTTCTTCTTGGCATGATGTCCCTCGAAACGGCTTCCGCATTTCTTCAGGGGGTTCCGTTTTCTCGCCCGCTTAGGCTCCTGCTGGTTTCTGTTTGTTCCGGTCTCCCATGCTCCAATCAGGATCCTTCTTCATGGCGCATAGGTAACAGTGCGGAGCAGTTGTGCACTCCGCAGACCTGTGTCCCTCTCTGCCACTTCTCCAACAGCAGTCCTTCCCGTCGGGACCATTGCAGGCCACTGCTATGTGGCCGTAGCCTTGGCAGCGGTAGCACCTAGTTGTTGTCACCTTTTTCATTATGCAGCAGGACATACACCTAACTTTTAGGCGTCCTGTTCGCAGTTACCTCTCAGAGCCCTTCTCGTTTATTTCAACGAAGGCCTTCAAATTTCCCTGAAGGCCGCCAGATTTCCCTTGAAGGCCTTTTTCATAAGGCTCACCTTATATCTCGTTGGCCCAGATTCATCGAAGTGATTTTTCAGGGCCTCTTCTTCAACCGTCATAAGTTCCAAGTCGAGGATCTCGACCCTCACTCGAGGAGCACGCTCTCGCACGTTCCCCTTATTGACGGCTACTCCCTTGATAGTAGGCGACAGTTTCTCCCTGTCCTCTGTTTCACATCCGACCTATATCAGGATCCCCTCTTCCCACTTGTACCGTATTCTCTTGACTTTTACGCCAAGGTTTTCTGGCTGCACAGCACTATAGATCCCACGCAGCACGCTAGCGACGCTAAAACCCTCGGCAAGTCTGAAGAACACTGCCTCGGGTCGTGTTCGTTTGATGTCATCCCCTTCTTCGTTATTTTTGCCCTCTCAGCAATCTTTGCCTTTTTAAAAGAATTCGAAGCTACAGGCGTAAACCTATGCGCCTGAGTTCTTACCTTTTTCTTCGCAGATCTCAATGCGCTCGTCTCCGGGGGACTGTTGGCTGCGTCTTTTGGTCCTTTGGTGGAGGCCGGAGTTTTCCCGGCATTACCTACCGTCATAGTTCTCGTGCTTTTCTCAGCTGTCCTTCTCTCCGAAAATCTTCTTGCCCATTTGTTGGGTAAGACAAGTTTCTAAGTCTACTGTCCAGCAGTCTGTGTAACGTACACTTTCCTACACCTTGTCGAGGACAGGAAGCGCTTCGTCCAGACCCTTCGTGATTTGTGGATGCATATGTTTTGTCTCGCGGAAATCCTCTATTTTAATTAGGATGCTCTCCAGTTTTGCGATGTAGTTCTGCGTCTGCTCCATGCTTTCGTTCACTTTGAACTTCAAAAATCCGTCATCAGTCCTGGAAGCTAGGTCCCGTTCCTCCGTCACATCCAGCTCTCCTCCAAATAACTCCTCACACAGACTTTTTTCGTGTGTTTGGCTCCTCTAAAAATCCATGGAGCCGGCGCTGGCCATCGTAGCCTTCCTTATAACAATCCTTTCCATAGAGTGCAGAACTAAACTTCTTCCAAGAGAATCATTCTCGCGATCTTCTCCACTTCTGCAGTATCACAAAATCTATTCATTATTTTGTACCAACGGATGAAGTCCTTTCCCCTGATGTTGACCAATTCAAATTGTTGGAGAGACGAAGTCCAACAAGAGTTTTTTTTATTATTCTAAATTATTCTTCAACGGCAAAATATTGTTATCCTGTTTAAGTGCAACCTCTCAGATTTATTCCTGCGATAGATTTTTAAAAAGATGTCTTTTCATATCAAGCAGTTTTTGATAGGAATATTTCTCATTGGACCAATTACTCAAAAACTAAGTATTAAAATATCCAGGAAATTCTGGATAATGAATCAAAAAAAGTAGAATCGTTCGAATTATTACATTTCAAAATTGGACCACGGCATAGTAGGTGCAGCCCGCGCTTCTGTACAGTTACAAAAAATCGATTGAACTTTTTCATGAGATGTATGAACCTTTAGGAATAGGTATAGGGAGTTCATTTTAGAAAACAAATTTTTTCCTCGCACTCCCTACCCAGAATTTTACCTCTGAAGAATGTAATTCACACTTTTTTTTTCTAAAAATAATTCTTGTAATTTTGCAAGACGTTCTGGCAAGACGTATTACATAAAAAATTAAGAATAATGAGTCCTTTCTTCCAAATCTGACGGGGTTAAGGTTCAATCATTCAAAAAAATAGCATACTTAGTACATCGAAGTCTGCTCTGTTTCTACTCGAACAGAGCGAAAACTCTCTGATGTTCATAACTAAACCGTCATGCAAAACTACAGGAATTATTATAACAGGGAAACAAAAAAAAGGTGTGAATTCTTTTTTTATTTCAGAAAATCTAGGGGCAAGATTTTAAGTGAATGGAAAAATTTATTCCTAAATGGGGATTGTAATAAATACTGTATAATTACTCTAGTGATGATTCTAATTTATGGCGCAGTCGGTTCAGTATGTTGGATTTTTATTTCAAATCTGGTAAATTCCATTGCGTGGAATTTTATGGAAAAATGAGAAGAAATGTTTTAAGTACTCAGTTATGTCTCTTGACAACCAAAGATTTCTATCAAGTGCCTTTCGAATATTTTTATAAGACGAAGCGTGAATCTGTATAATCTTATAGGTAATTTTTTTTCTTGTAATTATTTGCTCCTTACTTCTTGCAACTGATTGACGGAATCGAATTTTGTCCTTTTTTCAAAATGAATGTTGTACTTATAAAATTGGGAAATTTTTGATTCTGGATAATAAAGATACATATCACTTGGAAATAACTTGGAATGTGAACCCTGGACCAACCACTCGAATCAACCCATTTTGAATACTCTGAATTATTTTGAATTAAGAATGAGTTTCTTAAAAAATGCGATTAATTTTTTCTAATCCTCATTGGATTTCATTGAAGTGACCTTAGCTTCATTCTAATTAAAAATAATCATTTGAAACTTATATTGAATCGCATTCAATTCACAATAAATTTCTTCCGAATGAAGTTGAATTCAATTTATTTCACATTGAATCCCTGTGAATCTAAATTGAATTTCATTCAGTTCACATAAAATTTTCGAAAAAACCATTGATCCGAAAAATTCGGAGAAATCAGCAATTTCAAAGAATTTGAGGAGTTCGGGAAATTAAGAGAATCCATAGGATTTGAGAAATTGAGAGAAGCCAAGAAATTTAATAGATCTGAGAAATTCAGCGAATTTATGGAATCCAGATACTTAATAAGGATCCGAAGGATTCAGAGATTCAGGAGACGCGAATAAGGTAGCTCAGGCAATTCATGAAATTCAGGAAATTAGGAGAATCGTGGTTATTCAGATAATTCTGGAAATTCATATTAAATAAGGAAATCGGATAATTAAGGAAATACAGATAAATCAAGAAAATCGAGTCGATCGAAATAATCCAGGAAATTATCTGAAGAAATTCAAGAAAATTAAAAAGAATAGAAGTTATTCGTAAAATATCGAGATAATGCAAAAAGGAAAAATAATTTTAGGAAATCGAAGTTCAAAAAAAAGGATGAAAATTCGATGCTGACATATAGTGTGAAATATAAAAGATGTGTATTAGATATGTGATTGCTGGACATCAGAGGTTGTCCAGCAATTATTCTCATAAAAGCTTACTCAAGACCCTTTTCGTGTGTTTCAGTACTGTATAATTGTATCTATTCGTTGTATTGTAACCATGTGGATGACAATACTGCCAGATGTTTCGATAATAAAATGAACTAAAAATCAGAGGTCAAGATATTGATCGATTTCCCAATACATGAATGAATCACCAATGAAAGATTATTTATTATTGTATGAACATGTGTGTATGAAATAGTAGAGTTTCGACCTCCAAGTTAATACCACCACCCCTCCAATTGCTTATCTAGCATCTGTGATTGCCTGACACTCGAAAATGGAATCTTGACCTCCTTAAACACCGTCACCATCCACATCATCAGGCTTAACCTTCCTGATTTCCTTCTTTTAGCCCTGGTGATGGAGTAACCTTTCTTAAGGGTGAAAAACTTTTCCAAACGCCTGCGCAACCTCTTCATATGCCCATCTTCTGTCTTACTTATCTACATGCTTACTTTCTTCAATGTTCCTGCGACCTTCTGGAATACCTCCTTGTTTCACTGCCTCCTGAAATGATCGTTCAACCACCTTAGATACCTGATACCTCTCTAGTTTCAGTCTTCTTTTGTGCTATCTCACTGTTTCACTCAATCATCGCACCATACCATTGCCTTTCCTCTGCTCCACTTCCCTTACCTCCCTCTACTATTTGCTTTACATGATTAACCTTCTCTATTTCCATTAGACGCTATTTTTTGCTCTTCTTTCTTCTTCCCTTTTTCATTCTTTCTTTCGGCTTCTACCACCACCATCTTGCCTGCTTCTTCTACTCATATCATTTCCAGATCGTCTATCCGTCTTTAGCCTCGTGTTTTCTTAGTTAGACTTACGCTCCTGCACCTTCCGATCTCGCCTCCTCCCTTCTTAAACTCTCCTGCACCGATCCCTCTCTATCATATCTTTCTCAAGCCACAGACCAGAACCTCCAGCTTGCCCTTCTCCGCATAATCTTCGCCCTTTTTCTCCTTTTTCCAGCCTGAGCATTCTTCCCTTATTTACCTTCAACGACTTATTCACTTCCAGTGGCCCCTGCGTCCGAGCTGCCACGTGCCCTGACACACTCGTCACCTCATCTCCCTACACTTAAACTCCCAACACTCTCAAGTTCTTACATCTTAACATTCCCTCACCATTCTTTTTCTTCAGTTTTACTTCACTCAACATCCTTCGATTCTCTATCCACGTAACTTGTGTCTTACCCGGGTGCCACCCAACGTCCCAGTTCTTGTTCTTTTTTTACCCTTGGTCTGCGCCTCTCCTTCCCCGTGTCCCACACTTAGCTCCTCTACCACCTTTGTATCTTCTGTATCATCACACAATAACTTCTATCTCCGCTGATCTTTCTCGTTTTGCTTCAACCCTCTCTATCTCTCATCCATGCTGCAGATAGTTTGGCATGCGATCTTGCTCGTAGCTATGATCCCTAAGCGTCAGGCCAGTGCTTCTTATGATCGGAACTTTTTATACTGCGCATGTGTTACGTCGACGACCCGATTCTTAACTATTGGCAAGCGAATTTGGATGAAAGATTTCCTTTCATGTTTAAGTAATTTCAAAATCCGTGACCCAGCATTGACGATTATGTGTGCCGCCGCATGACGCACGCACATTTTAAGAAGTTACAATGATTGAGAGCACTGCGTCAGCCCATCCCTGCGTGTTGCTTCTCCTTTCTTGCTTGGCTTACTTCTCACTTATCTCACTTACCTTCATTCCGTTTATTTCTCCTCTGCTCTTCCTCACACGTTTCGCCGCATGTCCGATCCGTGCTCTGTTGCTCCTGCTCCGCCTTTACCACTTGAGTCAACACACTGTCACTCGCTCTTCTTTTTTCTCTGCAAGTTGACGCAGGCAGCTCAGCCTGACGATTTGGCACTCCAACCTCACGTCAGCATGTGCTGATTTTCCCTGCTTCACTTTTTTTGGCACCACCCCTACCTGCTTCTCATCTGCACTTCCGAATTTTCGAGTCGATTAATCAATGGGAGGACGTCGACTTATACGCCAAAATTTGAATGCATAAAGAGGAAGGAGTGAAATAAGGAAGAAAAAAAATAGAAATTTATGAATTTGTATATACATATCAAACAAAACATTGGTTTAACAACCGTCATTCAGGAAAAATGCTTAAACTCCCAATAGAACAGCAGTAAAATACCCCTATGGCCACGTCTCACGAAAATGAGATTAGTGGCCACATGCACGACAAAATCACAATGAAGGGCCGCTGAAACCCTCGTGTGCCTTGGGGTCACGGAGTGACCCAAGTATGACTGCTGTTTGCATCCATCTGGCAAGTGCCACGGCATATTTTTGACACACGCCAAAGAGCACCGATAATGAAAAGAATTGATTTGACCGAATATCTTTGATGATGCCGCTGCATGTATTCTTTGAGATCTTAGTACCTCTCCTTTTTCTCGGTCTCCTTGTCTTTGATATTGTAGCCGGCCGGAGGCAAGAATTCAATCTTGAACATAGATCGGTCACGTTTGTCAAGGAGCACGATGTCGGGTCTTGTGTGTTGGATAGGAACTTTTGTCGTGAAATCGTAGTTTCAGTAGATTTGGCACTACTCCTTCTCAACAATAGACTCTATCCCTTTTCGGAGCATTTGGCTGGGCAGAATCGTGGCAACGCCATAATAGCGACAAAGATGATGGTAAAGTACTCTCAAGGCAGCGTTATGTATGTACAAATACGTGGTTCCTGCGTAAATAGGACAATTCCATAGTATATACCAAAGGTTTCCATGAAGTTTAAAACACGCCCTGCACCTATCGCTGGAAGCCTCTTGACGTAATATCTTTCTTTGGTATAGTAAGATAGAAATCACACCGCCCTGATAGGCGAACATAAAACTCTCTGTTCCTGAATCGAGTCCAGAGGATTTGAGATAAACAAACGTTGACTCATGTGACAAGGATTGATCTTTCCAGATTTTGTAAAAGTTTCCGTGCACCACCTTGTATTCCTGTTGTGCCAGGAAGTTTTTGGCCTCCGTTTCCTAAACCTGTCTTTTGAGAAGTCAGGCATCTTCATGGAGTTATGGTCTGTCCTAACTTCTGATGTTGAGGTTCAGGCCCAGCGGTCCAGCTGCCTGCTCCCTATCTATCGTTCCTATCTCTATCGTTCACAATGATATGAACAGTACTTAGGATAATTAGGTTGTATAGGCATTAGAGATTGCGAAGTCCACAATCCGCCTTTTTGGCGTGCAATGAACAAGCGCGGAACGGGCGATTTGATATACAAGCTCTTCTCCATATACATCATCTTGCACGGAGTCATATCAAGGGCCTCGAGCTCGTTCTTCTCCCATGAAACGACCCCAAATGAAAAGAGTTGAACTGGAATGGCAAGCATGCTAGTCGCAGACATCTTGTTCAACGACGACAGTTTTGACGACCAAATCTTTTGGAGTCGGTGTTTGTATCTGCTTCGGAGAACCTCCTTTACTGATGCTGTATCCTGACTGTGGCCCTCAGGTACGCTCAGGTATTTGTGAGTCTCTCGAACGCTCAGCTGTCTGATAGCTTTTTCGTCCAAAAGCTCAGGGCCCTTACCTACTCTTTGACCACGTTTCAGATAGAGCTTGGCTCTATCTGAACCTTCGATGATACTAAGAGCACAGACTACACGAGAATTAGTTCTGCCCTAGAGGTATCCACGGGAATCACGGAGAGCGAGAGATAGTGTTTATAGTATGATGCAGAAGAGGAGAGGGCTCATTGCGTCACCCTAAAATACACCTCTCTGAAAAGTTACACTGTTGGTACTCACACGATGTTTCCCAGAAGTAACAGTAAATCTGGTCTTCCAAAGGCGCATTAGTCTCTCTATGCATCCTACTATGGTTGCGTGAACCTTTAAGCTTTTCAACAAACAGATTATAAGTCTATGAATAGTTGAGTCAAGAGCTTGCTGGTAATCGATCCCGGCCATCGGCAGACTGCGCTCGTGGTTTGCAGCGTCTTTGCAGACACTCCTGACGATCTCACTCCACACAGGTATAATTATCCTAACACCAGCTGCTGCGGAATAGGGATCTCCAACTTTAAATATGAGGTAATGATGCAGGCCAAATGTTGGTGTGTGGAAGTGAACTTCTTCCACCAAGGGGTCCTAATACAATCTGGACCAGCAGCAGAAAAGTTCTTCATGTCCCTTGAAACTTTTATCATCTCCTTAGCAGTAATTGGTAGGCATTCCCTCTCGGATAAAATGAGGTTATTGCACAGCTCCTTGGAACGTATGACGTTCTTAGTGCCTTTATTCAATGGATGTTCCACTTCGTGAATCCCCCTACAAAATGTCTTGACTTCTTCGGGCTTTGGTGGGTGCGTCAGATAGTACTCGTATTTTGTCAACGATGCGCTGCTTGATGATCATCAGTTTTTGACATTTTGAATGTGTGATGATGGATCCTCATTCCATGAGCGAACTTTCGGACCCTTTCCGTAAACGGCATACCAGATTTCATGTAGTCAGACACACACTGCATATAGGAAGCGTTTTGTCTTTTCCTAGCAAACTTCTTGTTATTAGTTTTCGTAACCGTATTCAGCAGAAATCTTCGGCCCAGGTAACCTCTATCCGCAACCTGAGGACGTGTTCGGTGGCTTCGTTATAGGCTCAGTTTGAATCCGTGTTCACTGCTGATTAGCTATCATTCCCGCATGAGAAAATAGTCTTTCAGAAGGAACTACTATAGCCCCAATTGACATAAATTTAATTGCCACCAGTAACATCTTGCCCAGCATTTACGTTTGCGAGAAGGCTGCCGCACAGACAGCAGCTGCCGATACGTATCCATTTTCCCTAAGTCGAGTTCACCAACCCTATTTCAGTGATTTCACTTACCTCCGTACCGTTCACTTCTCCTTTGCTCTTCCTCTTCCTTTCCGCAGCCTAATGCCCTCTGTTTGCTCTGTTGCCCCTACTCCTTCTTCCCCACTTGAGTCAACACATAGTCACTCCGTCTTTATTTTACTCCGCAAAGTCACACTGCAAGCTCAGCTTTACGATTCGGCATAAAAAAAATTTACTTCAAATTTTCGGCTTATAATAAGCTGGTATAAAACTTGGTCAAAATTTGAAACTGGAGGAAGCCATGGGCGACTTGAAAATATCAAACGATTTTTGAAGTAAGTCTAGGATTTATTTTCAAACAGATTTATCAAGTTTGATTATTCATTGTTAATAATATGACCACTTGAACCTCATTTGAATACTTACATTGATAATATTGTTTACTAATATGATTTAATCAAAGGAAATAAGTTCCTCTTTAGCTTTTCATCCTATATTTAGGAGAAAGGCTCGTGAAACAATAAATTTATTTCATTTATATAATCACACATAAGTTACATGAATTTCCAGTTGAAGACATCAATTTTCAATCAGGAAAAAGGACGGGTTTCCTGTGAAATACCATAGTTACGTTTCCAACTATAATCAAAAGAGGTGAATATCAACTTGCACGATAAATTTATGAAAAAAATATTTCCCCATTCAAAATGATTCTGATATTCAATACAAAATGGCCTGAACCAGTCCATAAAATATAAATTCTCAATAGAGTTGTTTGTTGTTCAACCACAACAGATTACCAAAGAGTTCCATTTCCAACTACAAAAAAATGAATTTCCCATGAGCATGAGTAACTTTCTGTGAGGAAGAACTATTTTTAAATAGGTAGTTGCTTTCCTGAACTGGAAGAAATTAAATTGCTACCAGGAAAAATAAGTTTGAAAAGAGAAATTTCAAATTTTATCCTATATGTGATGTTTTCAAACCAGAAAGACGAAACTGCTATGGACCAGTTATATTTTCAACCCAAAAAATATGGATTGTTCAACGAATGTAATTATATTTTCAAAGAGAACTTATGACTTTCTAACGATGGATTATAATTTTGGATAAACTCCCAAAAAAATGATACGCCCGAATTCCGCCAAATTGCGTTTACTTATGTATTTTGATGTGCTGATTTCAAAAATGATAGTAAAAATTGGCGCAAACTTGATTTTCATGGGTAATTCATAAAAAGACCATAAAAATGATCTTTTTCTCCTAATTCATCTCAGAGTATATGTGAGATTGGAAAAAAAGGTTTCTTGAAAAAGTTGTAGATCTTATCGAAATACACATTTTTTGTGAAATACATTTTTCTTCTACGGATAACAGTTTCCGAGAAAATTAGTGATAATCTGCAGTTAGGAAAGCACATCACTCGCAGTGAGTTATTTCTATATTACATTACTCTTTCTTGTCTCAACCCGTTGCAATTCCTTCTTTGCTGCGACTAGTAAGAGGGTTTTCTTCCCGCACCAACGGAACCTGGGAAGGGGTAGCTCTTTGAACAACATTATTTCTGTAACCGGTCACAGGGGTGCCTTCCCGCACCCACGAGACCTACAAAAGGGGTAGGGATTTGACAAACATTATTTCTGTGACCAGTAGGAGGGTTGGCTTCCCCTCTTTTATGAGAACTGCGAAAGGACTAGGGGTTGGAACAACATTATTTCTGTAGCCTGTAATAGGGGTGCCTTATCGCCCCTACAGGACCTGGAAAAGGGGTAGGCGTTTGTCCAACATTATTTCTGTTTGCCTTCCCGCCCCCACGGAGCCTGAAAAAGGGGGAGGGCTTTGAGCAACATTATCCCTGTACCCAGTCATGGTACCTTCTCGCCCCAAAGGGACCTTGAAAAGGGGTAGGCGTTTGACCGACGATATTTCTGTAAGAGGGGTGCCTTCGCGCCTCCTACGAGACCTGGGAAAGTGGTAAGGCTTTGACCAACATTATTTCTGTAGTCAGTCACAGGGGTGCCTTTCCGCCCCCGCAGGGACCTGGAAAAGGGGTAGGGGTTCGACCAAATTATTTCTTTAGCCAGTCACAGGGTTGCCTTCCCGCCCTCACGAGACCTGGAAAAAGGGTAGGGGTTTGACCAATATTATTTCTGTTTGCAGTGAGAGGGGTGCCTTTCCGCCCTCCACGGGGACTAAGGAAGGGGTAGGGCTTTGACCAACATAATTTATGTAGTCATTCACAGGAGTGCCATCCCGCCCCGACGGAACCTGGAGAATGGGGAGGCGTTTGCCCAACATTATTTCTACAGCCTGTGACGGGGGTGCCTTCCCGCCCCCACGGGAACTAGAAAAGGTGTAGGTTTCCGACCAACAATATTTTGTAGCCAGTCACAAGGGTGCCTTTCCGTTCCCACAGGACCTGCAAAAGGGGTAGGCGTTTGACTAACATTATTTCTGTGACCAGTGAGAGGATTACCTTTCCGCTTCCCATGGGGCCTGGGGAAGAGGTAGGGCTTTGGCCAACATTATTTCTGTAGTCAGTTACAAAAGTGCCTTCCCGCCCCCATGGGGCCTGGAGAAGGGGTAGGCGTTTGACCAACATTATTTCTGTTACCATCAAGAGGTGTGCCTTCCAGCCTTTCATGGGAAATAATGTTGGTCAAAGCCCTACCCCTTCTCAAGGTACCAGGGAGCGGGAAGGCAACCCTCTTACTGGCCACAGGAATAATGGAATTTAAACAGGTTGAGACAACAAAGAGTAGTGTAATATATGAATGACTCACTGCGAGTGATGTGCTTTCCTTATTGTAGTTTATCACTAATTTTCATGGAAACTATCACCCGTAGAAGAAAAATGTATGGAGAAAAAATGTGTATATGGATGAGTTGTATTGAATTATTTCTTTCAATTCTGCATATAAGCTGAGATGAACTCAAAAGAGCATCATTTTTATGGTTTTTTCCTGATTTTATCATGAATATCGTATTTGCGCCAATTTTTTTTATCGTATCCGTTATCAACACGTCAAAATACATAAGTATACATAGTGCGAAGGAAATTAGGCATATCACCTTTTCGGAAGTACACCCATAATTTTTAATAAAGGGTCACTTTAAAATCGAATAAAATTATTTTTTGGATTTTCGCTAGGAAGCATTGATTTTTATCCAAAAAAAATTTCTTAAAAAATCGTTGAACCCTTAATCACAATTGTATTAGTTTTCTACTTCAAATAATAAATACAACACCAAAAGTTGCATCTACAACCCAAAAATATGACCTTCTATCCAAAATTATTAACTTCCTAATTAATGTAAAGTTTCGATAGGAGATTTGAATTCCAACTTCAGAAGATCACTTTCCAACCAAAAACATAGTACTCGAATTTTCAACGTGGAATTTAATAGATAATAGAAAAAAATTCATTTTAAGTAAGAAACAAAATAAGGAAAGGTACATTCAAATTGTGGAATTTTCCGCCAAACAAAAATTGATTTCACAGATTAACCTTGTGTCCAACAAAAAATTTAACTTCCAAAATAACAGCTCCATTTTTCACCATATATCTAAATTTTCTATCCACAAGAAGAATTGTCAACCAAGGAGCTTAGTTTCTCTTCAGAAGACGATTTTGGAAATTTTTTTAGGTAGAAGAAGTAAAATAATGTAGCATAACAGTGTGAAGTTTTCATCTCTCAAACGTTGCTTTATTTTCACTTCAGACGCACATTCTTTCCACTCGCACTTTGATTCATTTGCATTTTCATTGCAGAATTTCCTAAGCTAAGTAGGTAGGTAGAGAAATGACAGTCAGACTTGTGATTGCGACTTGTTAGTACAGTACATTTGCATTTATCTGCGTAAGAAACTCTATGGAGGTATAGGTACTTAGAAGTGGATAATCTCGTTCGGAATTTGCAGGGAATATATTTAAAACTTCTTTTTACAAAAGAATAATATTCATAATTTAGTATCCATATTTCCTCATATTAAACGATTCGTCATGCAGGAACCAAATTACCAAAATTACCAATTCATAAAGAGCATTTTACCTATAAATGGGCAAAGATGAGATTATTAGCCCAACGAATGAAATTAAGAAAATTAGTAATTAGAATGAGTAGTAAAGTTTATTCTTTTGCATGCTCAAAAAATTTCCAGCGAAGAAAAATTTTCTCTTTCGCTTACAACTATAACTTCAATTTTTATTCTCTATTCAATGTGGAAGAGAAGTGCCTATTCAGGGGGAACAAACTTTTCCTCTATTTTCCGCTTAACTGAAAATTGATAGTATTGAAAAAATAGTGTTTTTGTGGAGAGTTATTTCGAACTTTCGAAATAAATAATTTCGGCGTTATCCCAATGAATTGACATCCTTCCAGGTAATCATGTTTGCGACCCTATATAATAATCAGTTTTTGATATTTTTCCACTAAATAATGCATATGTTTCAGATTCGCTTCAAAATTTTTCAATGGGAAAAGCATATTTTTTTTGAATAAAGTATTGGAAGATTCCTAATCAATAGTTTCCTACTAAGGATTGCTTTCCATCTTATAAAAGTATTATATCCCAATATTTTTTGACTTGGAGATACAAAATCATGAATTCAAAATTCACAGTTTTGTTAATAAACTCAAAAATGTCAAGCGATTATTCTTTTAAACATTATACCACTGGTTTTTGGATAAATAATAAGTGCTCTAATAAACCATGTTCTAAATCGACTATGTTAAACATCTCAAAATATTCCTTCCCTAAAAGATGCAAATTCTAAAGTTTACAATTTTTCAGAATTTTTTCTAATCTTTCAAATATCAAGAAATCAATCGATCAAAAGAACTTATCTGAAATGGAGTTTGGCGCGTTTATCCTTTTCAGCACGTCTTCTTCGGATTCCTTCAAATTCTTTCCTTTTTATCTTATACCATCCACCAGAATATTTTTTTTTTCTTCACTCCTCTTATTCCTTCCTATTTATCTTTCAACTTTTCTCATCTTCCCTTATTCACATCCTTATTCCTATACTTTTTACGTAGGCTCCTCTTACTTCTTTAGTATTTGCTCTAGTTCCTGCATCCTCTTTTTTAAATTTCCTCAACTTTATCCCACTTCTTTATATCTCTTCTCACTGCGACTATTTTCTGTCTAATATTTCCTTCTTTATTTCATTTTCTCGTTCTTCGTGTCTCTTCTCCTACATTTTCATTGCCTATTTTATAATTTCTTGAGTTTCTTCCAAATTCACCCCTGCTGTCGGCCCTTTGGCCTCGTTCATCTTTTTTCCTGTTTCCGCCGGTAACTTTAACATTTTTGGACTTTTCACAGGCGCACCCAATTCTACTGTATCCTCGCTGCTCCCTTCCCCCTATCTTCCTTTTATTGAATACTTCTAACGATCTCAAGCTCTTCGCCCTTAACTTATCTTCTTCTACGGTTATCATACTCTCGATTTTCCCTCCTGATTTTTCTCCTTCCACAAATCTGTCTCCTAATAGAAAACATCTTCTCCCCAACTCTATCCTTTTTCACGCCATTCCCATCTCTAATTAGGAACCCCCTGAATGCACTTTTTCTACCCACTTTCCTCAATTTCGACGATTAGCATTAGAAACCTCGCTCAAATGTTTCACTGTGACTCTCAACCCTCACGCGAAAACGGAAGTCTAAGAACGCATTAGAGATTTTTCTTCCACGCCAATGCTCTTACTCTTTCAGAATGATTAGTTTTCAATATTTCTTCACTGAAAAATTGAATTTCTTAGTTGTGAGATTTGGTACTACACTTTGAAACTTAAAAAATTATTTTCCAAATAAAAGCATCGATAGTTTACAAAACAGTTAATAGTGTTTTCGTCGTTTCACGATAATGAATCTTGAATATTTTTCTCACTGGGAAATATAAATTCTTGCTCTTCGAGATCTGAAATTTGCTTCCACAATTTACCTTAACCCTAACATAACTGCGAATCGGTCAAATATGGGATCCTTCTACATAATCGAATCAGAAAAATTGTAAACATCCGTAATCTTATTTTAGAGAAAAAAATGAATTCACTTTAAAATATCTTGACGTAAATTGAAACTGTTCACCAATTGCAGAACATGTCTGAACTTTGATGTATTTTGTCCTAAGATACCAGTTTCTGGTACACATGCTCGCATAACCTAAAATTGTTGATATTTAAATCTCTTTTGCAATCTAATTTCCCGGCATTCGTAATAATTTCTTGTGAAAATACTTACTTCATCAAGAGCAGTTGGAAGATTCTAAATTATCTTCAAATTTTCAGTTTCGTTTCAGAATCAGACTTTCCGTCACAAAACTCCACACGTAATCTACAACTGTTAAAGAATAATCCAAATTTTTAGAAAAACATGGATCTACAAAACCAATTGATCGATCTTTCCAAAAGGATATACAATATTTAATGTTGATAAACCTCACATCTATACTAGTTATGGTGTAAAACTTCGACATAACCCCAAACTATCCAAACATCAGATTCTTGATCTGAAATAAATAAAACTTCCAATTTTAAAAGAAAACGTGCATACTTTAGAATGGTCAAAAAATCCCCCATCTTGTTGGAATAAGGAATTTTGTCTCGAAACAACTATATCGGGCGTGAAACGCTGAAGTAAATTTATATCGTGGGAAAAAAATCGTGGAGATTAATGAGTTTCTGAATTTTGTTTCAGGCATGGATTTAATTTTAGATGTTTGTACTTTATATGGATTCGTTCATCAACTGCATAACTTGTTTTAACTTAAATGTTTTCTTTACGTGAAATTAACTTTTTTAGTTCCACTCGCCATAACCTCAAAAGAATACCCGATTTTGTGAGGGGCAAGGGGACAGCCAATAATTCAGCACCCGATTTTGTGAGAGGCAAGGGGACTCACAATAATCCAGCATCACATGTTGTAAGAGTTTGAATTCTGATTTTCGTGACTGCATATTCGTAATCAGTGAGCAAAAAGTAATTCGAATTTTTTCAAAATTTTTCTTATTTTATGTTTTCATTAAAAGTGATTCATCGAAGAGTATTTTGGAACCTCTGTTATATTAAAGTTCTCATTTTATTGTGTAAAAAATATAATTTCATAATTTTATGACTCCATTTAAGTATCTCTGTATTTGATGCCTCTCATCGATCATCTGTGTGCCAGATTGTACCGATTAGTTACCTTTCCTACTGACGTAAACAAATGCCTAGCAACGAAATCCAGCTCGACTTGTAGTAAAAAGCACTTTGTTATTGAGTATAAATTATATAGGATTCAATTGCCTGTCCTTTTTGATTAATTTTGTGTGCTGTATATTCTCCAGTTATGTGCGGTTTATAAAATTTTATCGACGTTCTTTATTCTCTCAGCCGAGAGCAAAATAAAAGCTTTCCGTTGTTTCGATTCTGATGTGACGTCATATATTCTGATCAAATAGGAGTGAAATAATTTTTTGTTTAAAAAATTGAATCGAAATTTCTTGTTTAAGATTTAAATAAAAATTCTTGAATCGAAATGTCTGGAATTGGAAAACCGACAACTTGCAAAGAGGCTATTCGTCGTTGGGAAGAAGAAAATGGACAAGACGCTTCCACAGCAACTGAAGTGATTTTGAGCTTTCAATGGCCTCCGATTGAAAGAATGGACAATTCTTTGGCCGCCCTATCCAAATGTGTAAAAATTACCCTTTCTACGAATATGATAGAAAAAATTTCAGGTAAACTTTTTTATAGTTATTTTAAATTCGAATTCAGTTAAACTTATGTTTAATGAGGAAAAAGGAGCATAACACAAGGGAAAAGGATAGTGAACGCGCGATAGTCCTTTTTTGTTGCTCAATCCAAAATTTAAAATCCCAATCTCTGATGAAGAATACTAGAAAATAGAATGTACATAATATAGAATCCATCAGGAATTTCTGATCTTGTTCGATCTATGATAAATTTTTGTGGTATAAGGCTGACATAACCTTGTGTATATCTCCCCATCTCGTATTTTTCATCCCGTACCTACTTTCCCTCATTTCCCTCATGACTTCTCAATTCCATCTTATCTTTGCCATTTCCAACTCTATCATTTTCTATCCCCTCTTCAATAAACTCGTAGCTCTCGAATGCAAGACTGCTGCTTCGCAGAGTGGAAGACGCGGACCTCTTTGCACAGCAACACTCAGCAGCCACTTACACAGGGTAGGGACATACTATATGGCAGAGCAGAGAACGCGAGCCTGTTCGCAACGCACTGTGAGCCTCAGCTACTTTGCCATTAGGCAGTTTTTCTAGCTAGGCAAGGGTCTTTGTTCAATTATGGATTTTGTTCTTCAATGGTACATTTTTTTTGTTAAAAAAAAACGCATCCCAAAACTTCCTACAGATTATTTATATGAAAACTTGATGAATTTCATTACAATAAAAACAGTTTTCCTGTAAGGAACATTAATACAACCTGAAAATGTCCGACAAAGCAAAATTTCGTTGACAAAATAGCTTGTTCGAGTATATGTTGAATTTCTCGGAAGGTTTATTATCCACACAAAAATTCAAAATCATTTTTTTCATGAAATTCATATTCATATTTTCATTCAAGTTTATCTTTATCTTACCATAACATTGAACGGGCTATGGAAAATGTAATGTATCAAGCAATTTCATGAATGAAATGAATTTAAAATTAGAAATCGGATTCAAGAGGAAATTTATACCCATTTCTAAAAAATGAAACATCGTGAAACATAATCTGATCAGCCTCTTTTTTAACTTAAAACAAAGTTTATATTGCTAGAGACGGAAAGTGGTCGTTTTCAATCAAGGAAAGAGTCGACTGTTTCGAAACTGATGAAGAAACTTTTTCCATTAGAGAGCCTCCATTTCGTGAATGTATTGAAGTCGGATGAATAAATAGATTTTAATTGTTTGAATTTACATCGGCAAACAAATATAACTTTTGCAATGATCCGGAATCGAAATTTTACAAGTCTTTTGTTCCATCAAAAAATGGATTTCTCATCTAAAAAATTTAGGTATTGTAAACATTTGGGTGAATAAAAAAAAATTGTGAATCAGGAACCCATAACCAAAAACTTCTCCTTCCTAATACAGCGCTTCTTTAACACACCTTCCTCTTCTGTTGCTTCATTTCTTTCCAGCCTTTCTATTGACTCGTTCGATTCGCCCTGTTTCTATCATTCCTTTTCTCTCCTCCTTTCTTAATCCCCTTCTAGTCTTCACCTTTCTCTTTTCCTTTTTATCAACCCTCATACCCTTCATTCCCCTACTAATTCCCTACATCTACCATAAACCTTTTCTTCTTTCCTTTTCCCTCCTCTTATAACATTTTATTATTTTCTTCTCCCTGTCTGCTGTACTCCATTCTGTCAATCTTTCTTCTTGTCCATTATCTCACACTCTCCTTCATTTTCTCCTCAACTTCTTTACATTCCTTATAACACCTTCCTTCTTTTACCGTTTCTTCATTTCCCTCTTCATACATCTCCTTTCTTTTCTTCTCATTAACCTCTTACATTCTGTCTATTATCTTGTCTACCCCCTTCTCTCTTATACTCCCTTGATTCTCATCCTTCATCTTTTTTCTGAATCCTCTCAACTGTTCCCGTTCCCAGCTTGCTAAGTTACAGCTCCTCCGCTTTTCTGTTTCCTTCTTCCTCTAGAGTTTTTTATGACGTGCTTAGAGCCTATCTCACCATCCTCTTCCATCCCTGCCAAACGCTTTCTTTATATTTTTCCTCTGCTTCAATGCAGTCTGTCAAGCTTTCTCTCTCCCTGGCGATACAATCTCAATATCCTCGACCCTTTTTTATTTTCGTCACGATAACACCATCTAGATTCTACTACCAGGTTAAGAAGTATTCCAACCTCGATCTGTTGCTCTATTCCAATTTTCGCAAGCACACCACGTCCTCTCCATCATGTACCTCTTCTCCCTGATCTCAAGTCCATACATTCAGGTCACCTCCTATCAATACCAGCTCATGTTCCATTTCTTTTCTCTGCCTCTCTAAAACTTTCTATCCCTCTTATGCTCCTTTTCTTCTGTAAACGCATACTGTCGCTACCTTTTCCTGTCCTTCTTACATTCTTGTTATCATTACTTCGCCCTTTTCCGCCATTTCCTTCTGATTCCTCTTCTACTATGAGATCCTTCCTCACTCCTGATACCATGCTACCTTTAGGAAAACCCGGCACCTCTCCATCTTATTTATTCCGCTGTTATATGCCTTTATTTTCTGCTCTTATTTGACGGCCTTCATTCTTTTTCTCCGTTTCAGACTCTTACCTCTCCGCTTACACACATATTGTTCCTTCACATAAAAACCCCGCTACCTTTCCTTCTTCTTCTTCCGACGTGCTTCACCCAATGAACCATTGTCTCCTCCCCTGCCGTCGGGTCATATGTACTTCGATTCTCTCTTTCCATCTTTCCATCTTTTCAACATTCCTTTGTGCCTTTCTACTCTTCTTATATCCCTCCTATTCTCTTTGATCTTTCTATCTTCACTTTTACTTCCATGTAACTCAGCACTTCCCTTGCTCCTCCTTCTTCTGTTTCGCTGTTAACTTCTACATTTTTGGATAAAACGGTTCTTCTTTTCTTCCATTAGTCTTCCTTTCATCTGTCTTTGAGTCTTCAGCAATTTCCTGCATATAATGTATCTCCCATTTTCCCATTTTCCCTCCATATCATGTATCTCCCCATGTTTTCCGCTTAGTCTGAGCTTCTATCCTACTTGAGCTCTCTCTCTTTTATTATACTCTCACTTACCTTTTTATACTACCACCCTTCATTTTACGTCGATTCCCTTTACTTATCAGGTTTTCCAGATTTTCTGTTTTCTTCCTATCCATAATTTATTCTTCTCTGCTAATTTCTTCTGCAATTCCCATACTTTGACCTAAAGTTCTTACTTAGAACCTCCATGGTCACACATATCTCCTTTTCTGATCCTTTTAACATTTCAATTGTCGAATTTCTTGCAACCATCTTCCTTCCCAGCGTTTTCCTTAAACTTTAGTTTTCTTGTACTTCTTTCCCCCTTTTTGATATTCTTTTTCTTCCTCCATTAACCTTCTTTCTCCTGCCGACCTTGCCATGTTGCTGCTTATATTCTCGATACTTATTTCGTCTATCTCTTTGCTCCAGTCATCAAAAAAACTGCTCGTCTTTCTTGTTCCTGCGCTAAGCGAGGGCAACGTCGCACAGTGGTTCAAGATCCGGAAAAGCTGGCCAAAACCTCAAAATTCGAAGTTACCGGATGAGGTTAATGTTCATTTATACTTGTGTAGGAGGCATTGGAGCATTTTTTCGTGAGAGCACAAGTCACTATTTCCAAAACTGTCCTTGTGGCGAAGAGTTGAACTTAACTCTCCGCCGGAATCATGCGCTTCAGTGTTTTTCTCGAGTTTCGAGCGTTCAGAGGAAAACGTTGTTGTTCTGTGAGTTCGTAACAGAAATGGACGAGATGACATGTAGGATATTCTTGACGGTACGTATAATCGATGCTCGATTCCGTATTTCCATTTCGAACAAGTAAATTTATGGTATTGAGAGTAAAATGTGCCCCTTCAAAATTTTTTTTCTATAAAATTCAGGAATATACTCATTGAATTCTTTTGTTGGATGCGATTGCGCACGCCGGTGTTTTTCGTTTTGATCGCAAAAATTATTCAACTTTTTGATTCCTTTAAAAAAAGTTGCCCCGGGGTACCTCCGTAGAAATGAATGCGTATTTCTCATAGAAAAAACGTTTTTGTCAATTTTAT
>WSXT02170817.1:0-22946 GCA_011762715.2 Neuroterus valhalla | reverse complement strand
ATATAACTTTCAAATCCTCTTATTAAATTTAATCTCAATCCATTTTATATGCAGTCTTATTACAACGCTGATCGCCAGTTATTATTTTTTGTTCAAAGACAATGTTTTTTCCTTGATATCTGGGAAATGTTTTCTATCATATTTTACTACTTGTAGTAGTTTTAATTGTGTTATAAAGTATAATATAAAGATAAACGGAAATCAGCAAAATGTTAATATTAATGTTAATTTCAATATTTTAAACTTAAATCATACTTTACATCAGCGAACTTTCATGATCCATTCAATATTGCACATGAGAAGATGTAAACCATCCATACTCAGTCTGGCGGGAACTTAAAAAAAACTAATTTTATGAACAATAACATAAATCTTTTGGAAAAATTTACTACTCCTCGGAATCATTTATTATTGTCTTCGATTCGGAAAGTAAAATTATAACACAATTTCAATTACTATAAGTAGTAACATAAATATTAGGCTCACATCAATATATATTTATGAATACAATTATATGTTCGATATTTTATATCACCGATCTTCATTTATAATAAAAAAATTCTTGAAGAAATAAAAATTGTTCAAACAATGACATGACGTTCTCAACAAAATTTACTTCTTCTCGAAATCATTCAATATTATGTTGAATCCAGAAGATACGAATAAAAATATATTTGCGAAAATGACTGTTTAAATCAATAGTATTTGTTTGAACAATTGAAAGAAAGTTTAAAAAAATGCTAAATTACTCATTTTTAACGTAGAAAGTCAATGAACATATAGCTGCGGAATCGCTTGAAAGAGTGGATGTCGAATATGATATTTCTGAAGTTTTTACTCCAGAATTAAAGAATTCATATTTTTAATTACCTCTCGCTGAGAAAGGAACCAGGCATCAGTCGATCGAGTTGTTCTCATCGACCGTAACGGGAGCCGCAGATTGAGCACAGTCCCATTCCGAGTCGCGACGAACTCGAGCCGGGAATCACACAATAGAAAAGGTCAGATGAGCCTCCAGGTAGTCCACGGTACCCTGAGATCGTCTTAAGCCGGTGAAACTAAGCATTTGATTACAACATTCGTTTATGATGTGAAAAAATATTATCGGATGACACGTCTGCATCTCTGAACATCGCTACTAATATAATTTAAAGACGATCAGCAAGAAAAACGATCACTTTCTATCTATAAATGATGAAACTATGCTTTTGTTGATAACAATTGTTTATAAGATTAACAAATAATCGTGATCCACAATTCTTGTCCGCTAAACATCACCAGTTATCTAATTGAAAGACGATGAGAAAAAAAACGATTACTTTCTGTCTATGAATGACCACACTATACATTTATTAATAGACTTTGTTCATAAAATAAAGAAATGATATGAAGTGAATAATCTTTATCACTAAATATGACCACTTATATAAATTTTGGACCATCAGAAAAAAATTATTTCTTTTTTATATAGGTGGAGAAACTATGCATTTGTTCATAAAATAAGCAAATAATATCGAATTTAAATTTAATCATAACTAAACACCGCCACATACATCATTGGATGGCCCAAAGAATGAAAAACAATTACTTCTGCCAATAACTTGAACAACTATGTATTTGTTTATAAAATCATCAAATAATAAAAAATGATAAGTTTTCATCACTGAAACTCACCACTAATTAGTACGGGCGCTGGTGACAGTAGAGTATTTCTGAAAGAGGCACGGGGTTTTATGGCATTTTTTTATGTTTTGGAGGTCGCTGAATCGAAATTTCGAGGTTATCCGGTCGGATTACTGTCAGATTTTGTTTAAATCGCAATTGTTTAAACAAATAGTTAAACAATGGTTTTTTCGAGTTGAAATGTTTTTTCTTAGCAAATGTGGATTATCTTAAGAAAAAACGATCTCTTGTAATTTTCACATAAAGTGCATTGTTCAAAAGTTATTAATTTGTTAAGTTCGAAAATTCAACGTTATTCGTCAACTTTTTTTACTTTTTTTACTTTTTTTCTTTGTTGACTTTTTTCATTTTGACGTTAAGTTATTCGCAATTGCAAAATGGCGATTTTATCATGTTTTCTCTAGTGCCCACCAATGCCATGCAAAAAATGATAAAATCGCCATTTTGCAATCGCGGATAACTTAACGTCGAAATGAAAAAAGTAGATCGTAAAGCATATCAAGTCACAGGGTATTTCTTCAGGAACAAGCACGTTTTTTAATTTTGTAAAAATATGCAATGGATCAAAAGTTTTGAACTTACAAATATGACGAAAAACGTTGAATTTTCGACCTTAAACAAATGAATAACTTTTGAACAATGCACATTATGTAGAAATTACAAGAGTCCGTTCTTTCTTAAAATAATCCATATTTTCTAAGAAAAAATATTTCAGCTCGAAAAAACCATTTTTTAACTATTTGTTTAAACAATTGCGATTTAGAAAAAATCTGACAGAAATCCGACCGGATAACCTCGAAATTTCGATTCAGCGACCTTAAAAACATAAAAAAATGCCATAAAACCCCGTGCCTCTTTCAGAAATACTCTACTGTCACCAGCGCCCGGACTAAATATAGTTGAGAAGCCATTGGAAAAAATGGTGACTTTCTATCAATGAATGGGGAAGCTATGCATTTATTTATACATTTTGTTTATAAATCAAACAAATAATATCGATCGACAATTCATCGTCACCAAACTTCAACATTTAGGTAACTTGGCAGGGATCAGAGAGAAAAAAGATTACATTCTGTATATGAATGCCCAAACTGCACCTTCGTTAATAAAATTTGTTTATAAAAAAAACATATAATATCCAATAATCAATCTTCCTCACATAATATTACCACTTATATAATTTAAAGGTCATAAGGAAGAAAACGATTACTTTCTGCCAATAAATGACTAAACTATGCATTTGTTTATATAATTTATTCATACAATAAACAAATTATACCAGGCATAAAATTGTCATGGTCATATATGATTCTTCCGAAAAAATCGAGTGATTTCAACGTACAAATATACTTCGCAAGCGAAATTTCCACGATGTTGACATTTTATTAATATGATTTGTTTATAAGAATTAGATTCGATATCCTGGTAATCATTTATATTCTTCCGACACTTCGATATTCATTTTCATCGAGAATTGGAATAATCACGTTATTTATCTAAGGGAGAAATATAATAATGAAAAAATTTCTCATTTTCGCTCTTTGTTTATGTAAAACATGGTTACAAATAAGAATAAAAAATCTAATCCATATAAGCTGTTATGGAACTACTCCTGATAACTTATAAAAAAAATGAAAATCGCCTGAGAATTGAAGGCTGTTGTTGTTTTGGAATAGTAAATTCTGAATCAGGCCACTCTGCATCGCGTCGGGAGGCGAAAGATACGTGCAAGATTACTGAAGGTGCTCGCACAGCGTTGCCGAATCACGGAGGTGGGAAGGTGTGCATCTTACCTGTAATTGGCTTCATATATGATGAAGGTGATAACGTATGGGTTATATCTGCAATATGGCGACACTAGCGCCAGTGATATACACGTGAACTAGTAAGGCGAAAGTAATGGTAAACAATGGACGTTGTCACCTCCGGACGATTTTTCGCCAAATGAAGTAAAAGGCCTCCTCAAATCGATTTACATCGAATTCAAGGGCGTGCAAGCGAAATCTACTTCAAAGGTGGTATTGTAGAGCGTGTAATCTCGGTAGCTGATAAAATAGTCTCGCAACTGTGTAACTTGCAATACTCAAAGCAACCCCCTGCATATCATGGCAAAACTATCCTCTCAATCGCCGAATTACTGTGGTTATGCATTCGGTGCTGAGTCATTTCAACGCGAATAGTTCTGTTTGTCGTAACAAGGTCGGTGTTTGACCATTTTATGAGCCCAAAAGAGTACGTTCGAAAGGGATAGCATAGGTGTTGATAGCCATGATTCTGTTTGAAGAGTTGAGAGAACTCCTAAGCACCATCATGAGTCTCGCAGTGAAAGCAGTCATTAGGCTCTTCTTAAGGAGGCTTGGGCGTTTTTCAAAAAAATTACAGAAAAGTCTGAAACTCACAGATTATCTGAATAAAGTATGTCCTATTCATCTGGGAAAAAGAAATACTATGGTTGACGACGTCATTCCCGAAAAAATTGCTACCGAAAAAGTATCTGTTTAACACGTAGTCTTATGGGACTACGGGGAAAAATCGACTTACCTGCGGGAGAAAATCACAAATCCCTCAATATCAAATATGTACTGATACTTTCGATTGAGAGAAATCTATCAGTTACATAAAAACAAGGAGTTGAGGACTTTAATCAAGAGGAAATTGCGAAAAAAGTACATACTGCTATACGAGGCACTTAGGTGAAATATATACATTTTTACTATCGCATTTTTTGCGACCTTTTCACGATTTCTCGATCTTCTACTTAAATGGGACTGTTACACGTATAATTATTCAAACAAGTAAGTAGCAATAAGCATTCATAAACGACGTGCCTCCACGGTACCCCTCACTTTATACGACACCAAACGCCCAAGCCTCCTTAACCATCATATGCTCTATACCCTTGGACTCAATAATATCCAGATATGCCTATCCTCAACCATTGCCTCTATACCTGCCTCATTCTCGTTCCCAAGTTCTTCGGTTTCCAATCCTCCTTGATTAAAATGCACTGTTCTACATTCATCTAGTCCAAACTCCATGAGGATATAATTTTAAAACTGTTTAGTGATATCGATCACTTGCTGCAGTTTTTGGTTTGAACTAATGTACAACTTCAGGTCATGCATGTACAGAAGATGGGTCAGTATATGACCATCCTCATCAATATGTATTTTGAATCTATGAGATATGCTATTTAGTGCTTGGCTCAATGGAATCATCGCTAATCAGAACCATAATGCACTGAAGGAGTCCCCTTGAACGATACCCGTCGTAATGAAAATTGCAGATTCAAGTGCAAGTTGAGGTGTCCTATCCGTGCATGCAGATCATTTGTGATGAACACTTTTGGCAAAGGATCCCTTCCCGTTGGTTCTACATTCTTGAACTTCAATGAAGCTCGGCCGAAATTCCTTTGGAAGTGCTGTAGTTTTTCAAGAATTTTGACGATAAAATCAAAGTGAACATTGTTCTCCGGATGTAGTTCGAGTGTACGCGCCTGTTGTTCTTCATCATCCCTAGCACCTCTTCTGGTCCGCTAGATTCTGTTCCTTCATCCTTGTGGCTAGATGCGGGTACTCAAGTGAGAAGAGACGATGATGTTTTCTTCATTTCAATCACCTCCTTGGTCGCTGAATCTCCACTACAGCCTCTGGTGGAATCGGGCGGTCTGCTTCTGGAAGATGTTGAGGTACTGGATCATCAAACGGTTTCCCCCGCCGATTCCACCTCTTGCCTAATCTCCATAGCTCTCAGTATATGGGGATGATGTCTCTTCACCATGATTGGGTTTTCTTTGGTGTTCCTCTAAGTCCCTTTGCTCCTTATTTTTTGTCTGTATGGTATAGATGACCTTATCATTAGCAATGCTACGGCCAACGTAGCCATCGGTACTTATCGGGAATTATTATCTTTATTATTTGCAGCCTACTAGCTCATCCGGAATACCGTCTCTATTATAAAAGCGCGAAATATGGGACCAAGCTCGAAAAGGGCTACAACTTGTGAACAAAATTTGCGGAGGAGTAACCCCATATATAGAGTTTTAGTTAAAATCTCATTACTTAGGCCAAGGACATCCGCAATAATCTTTTAATCTCAGAAGACCGAGCTTTGGAGATTAAGCAAGAGGAGGAATTGGCGGGAGAGATTACCGATGACAAGCATCAGTTAGAAGAAGCTTCACTACAAGATTAAGCTGAGACAAATAAGGCGATACAACAACACCATGTTATTGATGTTCCTGCACAACATCTTGATGATCCGGTACCACCACATCTTCCAGAAGCAGACTGCCCTATTCAACCAGAGGCTGTAGAGCAGATTCAGCGACCAAGGAGGCGATTGAATTGGACTCGCCATATGAACAGAGATGTGATGCGCCTTTCTTTTGTGTCAGAGTAGCGGGCAAAGTGTAAGAAGAGAACATCATCGTCTCTCCTTACTTGAGTACCCGCATCTAGCCACAGGGATGAAGGAACAAAATCTAGCAGACCAGAAACGCTCAATATGTTAACAGATCGCTTTAGAGGTTGAGATAGCTACCATCAAAATGGAGGCAGGTCAACAGCGTCCTAATAATGAAATCTCTATAGAAGATGTGGATAATGGTGAGGTAATGGGAGTTAAAGGCATAGGTGCTAGTGATAAAGAAGACCAAAGGCCGGGTCCACTCGAACTACATCCGCACATGAATGTTCACTTTGACTTGAACAACGGGATTCCTGAAAGACTATAGCACCTCGAAAGAAATTTTGGTCAAGTTTTATTGGAGTTCAGGAATGTAGAACCAACGAGAAGGCATTCTTTGTCGAAAATGTTCATGACAAATGATCTGCATGCACTGATAGGACACTTCAACAACAAGAGTTTGCCTTTGCACTTAAATGCAGAATCAACAGTGTTACAGGTGCAAGCTCTGGTATATTGTACGGATGTGGTAGTTCAAAGAACGTTAGGTCATAGAACTAGGCTCAGAGATGCAGTATTTGCCCCAAGACGGAAACAAGATCCCCCATAGAAAATCAGGTTAGATATGGATGTCAGGAAGGTCAGGAGCAAAGTGGGTTCACTGGCTTAATATAAGAGAGGAAATAGAACCTGGGAGCTGATACACCATGGTAATAATATCATACACCCTCGGAACATTGAGACATTGACACCAACAATATTAGATGAGACGATAGATTTTCATCGGCAGAGACTTGGTGTTCTTGCTTCTAGACTGCACCAGTATTGCAAGAAGGCAGCAAAATGTAACCTCCCAGGCAAATGAGAGAAGGTTCTATCGTGAACTGAGTAATGGGCAAAATATTCAGCTGAACACCAAAGTTCCTCGATTGGAAGACATGGCCGACTACGGGTCAGGTGTATTGAGAAAAAATAACAAAAGCAATCAAGACGTTGCGTGGTATTAACTAGAGAAAGAAAGGGAATGCTCCAGGTCCGGACATGGTGTACAATTTCTGGTACAAGTTCCTTACATTGGTGCACACTGTATTGGCGAGGTGTTTACATAAGATCATCGAACATCCTGATCAAATGCCGAGCTTAATGCTTAAAGGAACCACGTATTTGATGTCTAAAAAACCAGACGCTCGAAATCCATCTGAATTTTGAACAATGGTCTGTGTCCCAACGATTCATAACATGCATCCATCCATCCTATTGTGATATCGGCTACAGGCAATGTACACGCAAGATGCACTGAACATCTCGAACGTCTAGGAGTAAGTAAGGTACTGGCCTCGACCATCAGCAAGTTTGCAACTAAAATCTTGTGGAGTAACAGTTGGTAGCTCTAAAGAAGCATCCGGAGGTGACGCAAGTTGCCTTTAACACACTGTTCTGCTATTTATGGACAATATCATTACGAGACGAAATTCAGATCACACAAATAACTTAATATTGTGCCTGCCAAAATATCGGGG
Source organism: Neuroterus valhalla (assembly GCA_011762715.2). Lineage (NCBI taxonomy): Eukaryota > Metazoa > Arthropoda > Insecta > Hymenoptera > Cynipidae > Neuroterus > Neuroterus valhalla. The sequence goes on along the minus strand of WSXT02170817.1, from coordinate 15,336 downwards.
TGACAAATTTCGAACTTCTATTCGAAAATTTTTTAAATTTTCAACATCTTCATTTTATCAGACACTTGACTTAGTCCGTTGCTGGTGATTACACACCGGGTGATATAAGCCGAGATCAATTTTTCACGAAAAATAATACTAATAATATTAATATTAACAGCATCGTTACGAGACGACTTTTGGATCAAACCAATAATTTAATATTGTGCCTGCTAAAAAATCTGCGCAACGAATTTCGTACTTCATTTTTAAATCTAAAAGTTTTCAACATTTTCACTTCATATCAGGCACTTGACTTAGTCCGCGGATGGTGATAAACACCGGGCGAAAAGACCTCATTTTTTACGAGAAATAATAATAATAATAACAAATTTTCATTATTATACAATTAGGCTAAGTTCCTTCCGGGGTAAGCTGTACTCGTTTGGTTCCGGTAAAGGATGTGTAGGAGAAGGAAGCAGGGATAGGTATTAGATCAGTCTTAGAATCAGTCTTAGAATCAGTCTTTTCATAGAGGCTCTTGTGTTTCTACGGCTCTTCATATTCCTTCTCTTCGGGGTCTCATTTACACAATCTATCCATTCCAACTTTCTTCCACCTCTGGGTACGCTGAAATTCACCCTAACTAAATACACTTGCTTCGCTATTCCTTCTTCACTTATTCTCTCAACATGACCGAATAATCTCGAAAAATTTCTTTTACTCTTGTCAGTGTTTCTTCCACACAACATTCTTGAAGAACCTACTCATTACTTACCTTGTCCATTAGCATTTCACCGCACATATTTCGCAAAAATTGCATGCCAATCACGTTGACTATGCTCTTGTCTTTTTCTTGATACGTCCAGGTCTCGCTATCGTCCAGTAACGGGAAGAATCATACTCAATACGAAATGAGCCACTTACTCACTTAATCATACAAGGGAGGTTCTCTTAGGTTTCGAAAGTGTTCAACGTGAAAATTGAAATGAAATTGGTATAAGTCAAGAAGTCAAGAACACGAAATTCACACATAAAGTTGGTCGGATGATTCCTCGCTAATAAAAATTCTCAATTACAGGTTTATTGCTCTACTCAGATTGACGCCTATGTACTTAATCGGTATCGATTTCCTAACAAGATTATGACAAACTCATCGAAGAGTCGAAAATTACAGACACGTATCTATAAACGGTGCTCGTATCAACATAGTTTCAGTAAGTAAGAAATTGATTTCAAGTTAAAATCTAAAAAAAAACCGTCCACATTTCACAGTCTGAGAAAGGTAAACTTTATCAATGGATAGGATATGCTTCAACTGGTACCGCTGGTGAGACACACACGTTTTTGAAAGAAAGGAGAGCTGCGATCTCTGAAAAATTGAAAGAAAGAAATATAAAATAATACAAGAATTAGAAACATGCGCGTCGGGCTATCAAAGATTGCGCATTCCGTTGAGACACGTAAATTAGGTACCCAATGCAGTCCACCGCGAGAGGTCATAAACACAAAACACAGGAAATCGAGTTTGATTGAAAGTACGGTGATAAGAACAAAATTTACTTTATTTCCTAATGAAATAAAATGAGCAAAAATAATTTCTATTTTCGCGATATGAATGGAACACAGTGTCTCTCAGAATAAACAGGACAAACTTCCTTAGATGAAATAAAATTATCTTGCTGATACTCGGCAACAAAAATTCATCAAAAGTTGCACCTCGATTTCAACTCGAATAAAGTCTCTTCACAAAAGTGAATATACCAATCTAAAGCAGAGCCTTCGCAATCATTTATCGAAATAAATTATTAAGATAAATAAATAATTGAATGCCTTTTTTATTATAAAAATTCCTGACCAAGCACCAGACCATAAGGAATCCCATAAGAAAGGTAATGAGTAAATAAAGCTGTCAAAGTAAATTTTGGAGAATTTCGAAAAAGTTTGAAATCACAGACGAATCCGGAAGCGAAAAATCACAGTTAAATAGTGATCGAGGTTCGAACCCAAATAATACTTCTAATCCTGGTAGATCGAACGCCAATGTGAACAACGAAACGACTTATATGTTATTACAAAGTAGCAACGCAGATGGAAATGTCCCAAACGAAAAAACTACGAAAAACAACGAAATAAATGATGATTCGCACTACGAAGAAAATAAATTTCGCATTATTATGGCTGGTATGAATGAATTACAAGCGAGCGTGAACTCAGAAAAAAAATTGTCAGAGAACAAATCGATAGGGAAGTTGGCAGCCAAAATGAAAGATGTAATGCTCAGGGTAAATATTTGGGAGAAAGCATAACAGGTGCCGAACAAAAAGTAGATTTTTCAAGGAAATGGACACTCGAAACCCGGGTAGATAGAAACATGGAGCCAGGGAATACAAGAACCCCTTGGTTGAAAAATTTCCCAGTTCTGAAATTTTTTGGTAGGAAAGGCGAACGTCCCATGATGTTTTGAGGGATTTTGAACTATATACATATCGACGGCTCCCGTCATCTCTAACTTATCTCGCGCGTACGCTCGAGGAGTATTGTATCTCTGAGCCGTCCGCACGGTATACCTCAACTCGCGTGCCTTGCGCGAAGTATGGTATCTCGGCGGCGCGCTCTCGTTCTAACTTATCTCCACGAGCGCTGAACAGTGTATCTCGGACACATTGAAACGTTCTATTGTAACTCGAAATTTTGCAATTTTCTGAAAATTGCGCTTTTAAGCTTTTCAGAGATAAAAGAATGCACATATGAAATTTGATGATCTGATGATGTTAAGGAGTTACAATAGAACATTTCAATTCGCCCGAGATACTATAGAGCGTTCAAAGCCCGCGAGTTAAAATACTCTGTTCAGCGCTCGCGGAGATAAGTCAGAACGAGAGCGCGCCGTCGAGATACCATATTTCGCGCAAGGCACGCGAGTTAAGGTACACCGTGCGGCCGGCTCAGAGATAAAATACTCCTCGAGCGTACGCGCGAGATAAGTTAGAGCCGTCGGGAGGTGTCGATATAATATCGGCTGATGTTAGGAAAAATTACTTCCAGTTTGTAATCCAATCTTGTTCGGAAGGGAGAGCTAGAGAGGGGTGGAATATGATCAGGTAAGATGCAAATCATGAACTGCATTATTTTCGACAAAAATTCATTTGTCATTATTTGCTTGGGAAGCTTACTAGGTAAGACTATGCGACCAGAATAATTAATAACGCGAGAATATCACCACTCTCTGAAAATGAAATAATGGAGTGTAAATCGAAACACTTTACTAATGAAGTCCAAGCAGGACCAATAAGAGACTGCGAACCTTACCAGCTGCGGCAGAATTCTGCGTACAGTTAGAGTCACTATGAAACACTTTCTAGGGTGACAATATAAATTCAAATCAGGATAACTCACAAGAATATCCAAATTGAAGAAATTCTGCGTACGATCAGCGCAGGTCTAATTTCGCAAACTATGCACCACGAGAATCGAACTACGGGCTAAGATATTAAAGTCAATCTAAACAGAGTCGTGGGCAATACAACAATCCGGGCCGCGAATATGAAGGTCAATATGATGAGAATCATCAAACTCAAAACTATCAACAAAATCAAGGTAGATGGTCGAATGGTACTAATCACTCAGCCACGGGCAATCCTCAAAATGATGATCACAAGCCTTCATGTGGAACAGAAATATTAGCCCCATAAATGCGCAAAATGAGTGGGTCAATTATCGAAATAAAATTAGCGAAAATAATGTGCTAGAGGTATGCTACGCCATAATCACATAACCAAACAAACGAGTAACATAGAGCAGAGCTTTGAAAATGATTACTTTACACATAGTCACGACGACTACGGAAACTCTCGAGACTCGATTTGGAAGAAACTTAGGCGATAGAGGCAAATCCTGGGCAAAGCGATTTAAAAGACCCTCTACCATCAGATATGGGCGAAGGTTTGTTGAAAAATGAAGACGATAAATTGATAAGGTCTCTAGATAAATGTCCAGTTTTATATATTAACATTCAGAATATGAATACGAAAGCTTTGATAGATACAGGAAGCGAAGTGACCTGCATTCCAGAAACATTTTTCGAAAATAACATTAAAGAATTTGGTAAGTGCGAATAGTTACCCATAGTTGGAACAAATATACTTGGTGCAACAAGGGGTAAACCTGTGAAATAGAAACATCAAGTACACGCAAATTTCTAAATAACAACTGGGATAGAACCTACGTGTTTGTAATATTTCCTAAATTGAATGAAAAGTGCAATAATGGGGTTGAATCATTATAAAGATTGATTTTGGGGAAAATACTATTGAATTGAAAGATGAAGAGAAAACGACAAAGGTAAATTTATGGACGAAGATCCGAAACGAATAAGGTTATTACTTAATCCCGAAAGTTTTGAAACAGAATAATTAAAATTTTTTGGGAAAGTTTTTTAACGCAGAGGAAGCATCCAAATATCATAAAAGATATAAATAATATTAAAAATTACGATACTATTCATGATGAAATTAATCTAAAAGTAGCACAGCGCACGATGTTAGACGTAAATGAAAAAGAAAGGTTTTAGGAGCTTATCCAGCGTTATAACGATGTATTTTCGAAGAAACCAGGTCGGGTTTCAGTATATGAGCATGAATCAGAAATAGAAGATAGAAAGATAGAAAAACAACTCGAACTAGGTCACATTCAGCGATCAAGTAGCGTTTACATTAGTCCATTGGTAATCACGACGAAAAAGGATGGGTCAATACGCATTTGCCTAGACGCACGTAAGTTAAATGAACAAATGACAGACGAGTATGAAATCGCAGAACCAACGGAGGTTCTAATTCAAAGATGTGCGGGTACAAATATTATGTCTACGTTAGATCTTATCAGTAATTTTCGTTAGGTGCGCCGCTGCACCCCAACTCGATGAAATACACTGCATTCCTGCATGGAGGAAAATGCTATGAATTTTGGGTCACCCCCTTGGGATTGGAAACGAGCACACATCAGCTCTGGTTAGTTTATTAGGTATAATTTTGAGAAGACTTGGAGATTTTGTAATTACGTTTATTGACGATATGGCATTGACGTCACTAGATACTGGGCGACACATTGAGCATCTAGAACTTCTCTTTCAGCATCCGGAACTAAAATTTTCGGATCACATACTTACTTCTTTAGGAATAAAAGGAGATCCGAGAAAATCAAAGTTATCCACGTATTCCCAACGCCAAGAACTTGAAAGAACTGAGGGGATTCTTGGGGGTAATTAATTATTACACTAAATTCACAGATAAGCACGCTCTTGAAATGATCTCTTTACTTGAATTATTGAGAGTGGGGAAGAGATGAATATAGGATCTGGAAAAAGAAGACGCGTTTAGGAAAGCGAGAGGATCATTCTGCGAATCCGCTGTCCTTACATATCCGGTTTTGAGCGAACCATTTCACTTACAAACAGACGCGAGTTACGTTGTCCTCGGAGCCATCCTGGACTGACCATAAAGCGCCGACATTTCTTAAGATTTGCAACTTGGTTAGCGGAAGACTTACAAGATGGATCATGGCGATCTAATATAAGCGTTTTGAAATAGAATCTGCGAAGGGAAGAACAACACAGTAACCGATTTTCTAAGTAGAATGTCATTGAAAGAATCAGAATATCCATTCAATCTCACGGAGAAACCCAAGTAATATTTATTCTTGCGTTTGACACGACTCAGTCGTGTTTAGCGTGAAAAAAGCGTCCAGACACCACTGGACGCTGAGTACGCGCCATTTATTAGTGCCCACGCACGACTCATTAGTGTTCACGCAGTGGCCAGTGATGTCTTACGCAATAAAGATAAAAACACGACTGAGTCTATCGTGCGTGTCACTGGCCATAGTTTATACTCATTAATAGTTAGTGCGTGCGTGGCACTCACCAATGTCACATTGGCAATTTGCAAAACAATAAATCACTGGTCGCTGCGTGAGCATTAATGACACGTGCTTACGCAGCGTTCAGTGGTGTTTCATGATTTTTTTCCAGCCAAAATCCACCATTGGTGTTTGGGTTTCTCTGTGCTGAATGAAGGAAAAATCTTTCGGTATGCACTAGACAAAAGAACATCACCGGAACTACGAGATCGATTGAAAAACTTCAAAATAAAGCCAAAAAGACCCTACTCTAAAACAAGGATTCAAGGATATTTAAGAAAGAAGAACGAAAAATTGGGAATTCACAACAAACTGATCTATCTTACAACGAAAGGAGGGAAGAAACTTCGCAACGAAACTTTTTATGCTGAGATTGGAAAATGGACTCTGAAAAAACCGAAAGAAATTTTGTCGATTGACTTTTATGAACCATAACTAGCATCCAGAGGAGGATACAAATACATAATTTCTACGATCGATACATTCAAAAAATTATAGAATATTCAATCAGGAAGGCTACAGCCAAAGCAGCAGTTAATAAGATTTTCAACAACTACGTATCAAAATATGGGAAGCCAGAAAAAATCGTGACTGACCATAGTACACAGTTTACTGGCAGCCAATGGTTGAACTAACTTCAAGAAGAAGGAGTTCAACCAGTATTTTTGTCGGCCCGATGCCCACAAAGAAATATAGTGGAAAGGATCCACCAAGACTGTCAAGATTTTCTACGACACTTAACAAGGATCGTCACAATTCTGGTGGAGTTGGCTTCAGATAATTGAGAACTGCATGAACGAAACACATCATGAGACGACAGGTTTTACGCCTTACAGCTTGAGAAATGGACAAAAAGAGCCTAAGAAAATTGGCTCAAGTTGCCACCATCAACGCCGAATATGGGTTATTAAAGAAACTTGAAATAAATCAAGAAAAAACAATTTAAAAGGGCAGCGATCCCAGGCCCCAACACGTCCTGTCAAAGTCATATTTCTGTCAGAAGTAGATGCCTCAGCGATGATTCGAGTAAGCTCATGATGAAGAAAAAGAACTCGATTCCAAGTGCAATAAAGGAATATCGAATTTCCCGAGATCAGAAATTGATGCAACAACGAAACTTCAAGGAGCAAAAGAGGATACTAGACAAACGTCTTGCTTGAGGAGAGAAAGATCTTCGAATAACTTACAGAAACGACGTTCACTTGTTCCTCCTGTAAGCTTATATTACCAGAATGTTAGAGGTATTAGTAGTAAGTTTCTACATTCAACTAATTCTCTTGATATTTATGATTACGATATCATTGCCTTCACAGAAACTTGGCTAAAATTACCTATTAACAGTGCGGAGGTGTTTGACGAGGATTTGTTTCAGGTTTTTAGGGATGATCGTGTAGATAGGCCTGGTGGTGGTGTTCTTCTTTCAGTTAAAAATATATACAAATGTGTAAAGATAAATCTCTCTGCTGTAATTCAAGCAGCGCCTTTAAATAACATTGTAGGGGCAGAAATTTATTCTTCAGCAGTACGAGTGATTATAATAGTTATTTATATTCCACCTGCCATCTCAGTTCAAACTCTTGAGATGGATTCTTCTAGCTATAATATCTATTCGTGAAATTTCTGACCATAAAATGATTATACTGGGAGATTTTAATATCCCAAACTTTAAAAATTATTTTAATAATATCAAGGCTGATAATAAAGCAGCTTTATCCATCTCTTTTTGTGAATACTTTGAGTTTAAGCAATTGAATTCAATTGAGAATTGTGACAGTCGTTATCTTGATCTATTATTTGTTAACTTTGAAGTCGGAATTAATAAAGTTACTGTTCCTGTGTTACCATCCACCAATAATTGTACAGTTTTATATGAGTATAAAAAATAAGAATACCGCATCAACATTCGTTGAACAATCTAAATTCAGAAGGTATAATTTTAAGAGAGCCTTGTGATGATGTGCCCGAGCAAGCCGTTTCCTCTCTGTACATGTACGTTTACGCTATAATTGACCATACTGTTCGATTATTTAAATTAAATAAATCAGTACAGCGTTTTCCTTCGTGGTAAACCTATGATATAATAACTGATATTAAATTGAAGAATAAATCTAAGGCTAAATATAACTCTACGCATAACCCTTACTATCTCGATATGTTCGAAAAATTATGTTCAAGTATGAAAAAGCGTATTGAAATTGCATTTGCTAGATTTACAAACGAAGCAGAGGCAAACATAGTCATAGAACCATCTTCATTTTGATCGTATGTCAATAAATTAAAGCGTGACCAAAGAATGCCAGGTGTAATAAGTTTTAATAATATTGTATTTACAACTCCTCAGGAAATAGTACAAAGTTTTGCTAACTACTTTAGTAGTGTCTTCAATAAGTCTACTGCTCATACGTTTTTACTACATGAGACTTATCAGCGACCAATGGGTGACAATATACAATTTTCCGAAAGCACTGTGTCAAAAGCAATTAAAAAGTTACCAAGTAAAACTACTGCTGGGCCTGCTATGATATCTGCGTTTGTAGTTAGGGATTGTAAACCTGTATTTACCCCCATTCTCACAAAAATCTTTAACCTAGTATTGGAACATGGTACATATCCTAAAGAATGGAAAAAAGCTAGAATTTGTCCTGTAATTAAGAAAGGACTGAAGTTTGAAGTTACCAACTACAGGCATATTGCTATCTTAAATAATTTTTTCGAAGTTTATGAGGTATGTCTGTACGATATTATATGTTGTAACGTGGTGGCTTGCTACCCGTTATGGATCCTCCCCTGACTCAAAATTCTATTAATTCACGGGTTTATTATAGATAAAATTGAAAGGCCAGCGCAAACTCAAACTTACTATTTAGGAAATGTGAATTGAAATGTATCTAGGAATTAAACTTACTTTATTGTGTGAGTGTATGAATGAGAGGTGATCAGAAAGAAATAGAGGAAACAATGTAAAAAAGGAGACATCGACGTCCTGCCTGGATCTCCACCTGTTGAATCTCCAGTCACAACAACAACAAATAAACATTGGCAAACTTCACCCACTATCCGTTCCACATAACACTCGGAGTCCCGTCACTGTTTAACACCCAAGGTTCACACTGTCACACAACAACTCGCGGTTCATTCACTCACGCGAACCCGAGTATCGAAGATCCCGGCATCCGAATAACCTCTTATTCTTCCACCTCTCAAAACCGCACGGACTGCAGCCATCTTGCTACTACTAACATACCATTCACTTGACGGCAAGCGGAACGTAACCACGAGGCGATGGTCGGTTCACAATCTACCCTACCGGCGAGCCTGAGTGTGAGGGCAGCACTTGCTGGACGATGATTTTGCCGGGAGTGAAGCGAGGGAAGAAACAGAGAAACGGGGGAAGGAACAGCGTGGCGAGCCAGGAAAATTCAGTCTGCGTTGGCCTTTCGCACGAGTTCGTGAGCCATACTTGTACCAGGATTTTAGTCTTCCCGCCAGGCTTGGCGTCGTTTAATTTTTGAGGAGGCAAGAAGATCATCGGGTCCAGATAGGCGTCATGAGTACTATGTTTTGAGTTCCGTATTTTCTGGAGTATTTGTGAGTGTTTTTCGGGTTATCGATTCGCGTAGTTCTGAGATTGTTCCGGTATAAGTCTTAACGGTAGAAATGTCGCGTGGACGCTCAGGCCTTCCGCAATTTTGAGAAATTTTGAGTTGTAAATTAGAGTAAGCTTTATTCCTTTTCTTGCCTTTGTTTTTTCAGCCAGTGTTAAGTTTCTATTATGTAAAAATGTTAACTTTTAGTTTTCCTCAAGTTTAAATATCGGAATTCGGGTTATGCCCTTCAAGCAGCGTCGCTCAATTATTGGAGTGAGACGATAGCCGTACAGTTGTTCTCCTTAAATAGTTCCTGGAAATGATTGTAACAAATGTGTAGTTCTTGTTTGTTTTTTTTTGAGAATATATGTAAGCTTTTATTAGAAGAGAAAGACAATTGCTGTCTATGACGTTTTCTCGCCCCCGCCATCATCTCTCTACCATGAGCTAGAACCTTTCTTTATAACTTATAAAACTAAATATCATTATACGAAGCTAAAGGGATCTCTTTTGAGCGACACCATTAAGGTGTCTGGCGCCGAGAAGGTAATTATTTGTTACATTTTTTTTTCTTGTTCTTTTGAACTCAACCGTCATCATTATGGCGTCATTCCCAGTTTCCTTTCCCAAGGAGCTGGGAAAGTCGTTATAATGCACCATTGTTGCTCAAAATATATCAACATTTCAACATGGCTTCATTGCCCGGAGATCTACCACTTCCAATCTACTTGTGTTTACATGAACGTAAATGCCGCCTACGTCCTCATATCCACTTAATGTACAGTGTACAAATTTTTAGCTCTCTAATTGGTTCTTTGAACTGTTGGGCTTTCTTATTTTTCAAATAAATAAATAATTAATAAAATATTCATAAATAGACATATGAATAAACAGAAAAAATGTGCAAAAAGAAAATAATAAAATAAGATTCCATCATATTACAACTAAGGAGGAGAATAAACTTGAAATGTAAGGTATACGATAAGAGAATTCATTAGGATAAATGAGAAAATTAGGTAGGTACTGAAGAAATGAAAACAAAATAAAGAGAAAGGGAATGCTGATTATCAGCGACAAATTGAACATATCATAAAACGAAAATATTGTAATGTAACCAACACTAATTCACTCAAAATGTGATTGGCATTCGACCGAGCAGGGTTAGGTGCGATCTGATCAAAAGTTGAACTCACTAGTGTTTAAAGATCTGGAAAATAGCGATGGCAAACCAAAGGATACTGAACCCAGGTGACCCCAACCTTTTCTTCAAGGAAAACTTAAAAAAATCATTTATGTAACCGTGCAAAAAATCAAAATAAACATATTTGTAAAAGGAAGGATAAAAATGAATATTTAGAGTTCAGAAAAAACATAACAATTGAAAGTCAAAAATACACCTAACTTAGAAAGTCTAGATCAGCCTAACAAGACATAGCCGCGTGAATAAAAATAAGATCAACAATAAACAGTATTTCCATATATTTTTTTTTTTAGAAAACGGGAAACTAAGTAAAAACTGGCCCACAAACAATGATGAAAGGGGTACTAGCTTAACTGAATATCAAGAGCAAAGAGGGTCTCATATTACAGATATATGTAGATTACATACTAGAATTTCTAAAAGATGATCTCATTTCATTTTTTTTAAACAAAACAATTTTAACATTCTTTCGTTTAGGGGGGGGGGGCACTGAAATGGTCTAGGATAGTTTCAACACTTCAGCCGGGAGTATTCAATTAACAAAAAAGGAGGTTCAAACCAAGCTGGCCTACGACATTTAATTTTTCTCCTTATTTGCGCGGGTGAGAAGATAAAATTCGAAATGGGTATGTATCAAGAAAACCGATGATTGCATGCGAAATTTTCTAATTGACAGGGCACACATAAGTCGCTAGCTGAGAATTCGGTCACTAGAAAAAACCAAACGCGAAGGTGAATCCTAAAGCGCTCATAACTTTCGAAAAAAGGAAATTATCAGAAAGTTTGCTTCTCCCCACTCTGTGGATGGATTTATTTTTTAAAATGTTGAAATTATCTGGAATTTGACTCAAAAGATACGCTCTTGCGACTCAATCCTTCCTGATCATGATTATTTTGCCTAGGATGAGGATTGTTTTTCAACCGTTTTCATACGGGAGCTCAACATTTAATTCCTGGAGGTTCAAAATAAATCAAGACAAAGCCAATGAAAAGGAGGAGCGATTGTGAAAAAGGTCAGTTCCAAAAATATGACTGATTTCTGAGTGACAAGGAACTCTATTTTATTTTTCTACCCGTTTCCATACGGGGGCTCATTCAAAAGACTTCCAACTAAGGAAAATCATAAAAAGTCAAATTTGAAGAATTGGAAATTGAAGGATATGGATTTCCGAAACCTAAGGAAGTGAAAACTCACAGAATGGTTTCGGGAATGGCTGGAGTCAGTCGGACGCGTTACACTTTGCTCCTCAATTTTAATTAGATATTTGCTATTTTAAACAATTTTCATAGTTTTTAAATGTTTTCAAAAAATTCTCAGTGTCTAGTCTTCCGGTTGAGTGTACATTTCGGGCTCTAGCTGCAGTTTGTTGATGTCATTTGATTAATAACAGTGCTCGCTTCGTACTTTCTAACGGCAACGCAACGGAATTCAGCTTGTCGGTGTGTGTCGGTGTGCCTTGTACCTGCTCTTATACCCACTGTCATCATCCCTCGAAGAGGCCGCCTCGAGAGTAAACGAATCCATCTATTTATTCTGGGAACTATTAGACTTTGAAAATGGCAGCAGAATTTCCAGTTTCCCAATTGGATCAAGTATTACAAAAATTTAGCGGACTGGAGTCCTTGATTTCGTCTCTGCATAATAAGGTGGACCAGCTTACACTTGAGAACACAGAACTCAAAGCTGAGCAGGTAAAGTTAAAAAATACCATAAAAGAACAAGGCGATAGAATCGAAATTTTGGACATGACCCTAAGAAAATATAACTTTATCATGTTTGGTATTATCGAAGAGAACAACGAGGACATCTCTCAGGCAGTCCGTAAAATTTTAAAAACTAATCTGAACATCAAAATGCGCCTCGAGCAACTAGAATCAGTCAAACGACTAGGCTTTAACAGGTCGAGTAACCCTCGTCCTGTCTTGATCCAGCTTTGCTCCTTCAGAGATAAAAAATTCATCTTAACTCAAATGAGGAACATAAAAGGGACAGGAATCTCCATTTCTGAGGACTACACCAAAAAAGTCCAGGCAGAAAGAAAAAGCCTGCTCCCATTTCTGAAGAGGGACCGGGAAAATGGTTTGAAGGCTTCACTACACAACAACTGGATGTTTGTCAATGATGAAAGATTCGGAAGCAGCGAAATTTCGAAGCTGGAAATATTAGTACGTGCAGCTGAAGATGGCAGAAGAAATGTAGCACAAACCCAATCCAAAGCAACACGTGGTAACGCCAATCCCGGACTCCTAAGGGAAAGGCCTCCGAATCGCCAACACCATCAGGATCTTTGGGTAATTTTTTACAAATCGAGCCAGGCAAACAACAGACTCCAGGATGGCGACAAAACAAGAAGCCGACAGGAAAGTAGACAACGCAACTTACTTGTTTCAGAACTGCCATGGATTTGTAAGATTTTTGAACTCTGAAATTTCGTTAGATAATTTTAATGCTATTGGTATAGTCGAAACCTGGAATACCCAGGCTCCAAAAAATCTAGCGTTAGAAAATAATTTCAACTGTGTCTATTCCAATACATTCAACAGAATATTGGATCTTTGTTAGAATTTACAACAACAAAAACTTCAATTTTATGATTGGTATATGTTACTTTAGTCCTTCCTTAGATTCAGATGTAATACTCAATTTGTTTGCGGAATTTTTAAGTGAACTAAGTGACAAACATTATGATGTAGCGACAATTATTTATGGAGACTTTAACTGTAGAATGGGCTGTTATGTCAGGGAGCTTCCGAACTATTTGCTCATTGCAACTTCTATGCTCATCGGGATAGCTATGATATCAAATTTAATAGGAGGGGTACAGGGGTGGTAAGTTTGATGGAGGAAAAAGTGTTCTTTTTATTGAATGGGAGGTCGCGGAGTGACAGCCCAGCCAGATTCACCTATGTGAATTCTAGAGGTAAAAGTATAAATGATTTAATCTGGTGTAATACTGAGGCAATGGGGCTACTTGGCGATCTAAAAGTCGATCATTTTATTCCTTCATCGGATCACTTTCCAGTCTTGTTATTCTACTGACTCATTAGGATACTCATATAATGGATGTGAAAATCCCAAAAAAATTTCAACACATGTAAGGTGGAATGAGAATAACCAGGCTACCTTCGTATAAGAACTAAATGTATCGAATAGACTCGCCGTCAATTTTGCTAACTCTGATATTGATTAGCTTAACACAAATTTCATAGAAGCCATAATGGATTGTGCGGAAAAATCGGATATGTGCAGAGAAATAAAATTCTGAAACCATAGGCAACCCAAGCGCGATAAACCCTGGTTTGACCTAGATTGCCGACAGACCAAAAGATTCTTATCCGATTCCTTGAAAAAAACCAACACTGCTGCTTTCTCTGATGAAACAAAAATGTTATATACTGTAGCCAAAAAGAGTTACCAAGCCCTGATCTCGGATAAAAAATCTGAATTCGAAAATGACATCCTTGCCGATCTAGAAAAGTTTAACGATAGTAAGGCTTTTTGGGACACCGTGAATATATTTAGAGGCTTGAAGGGGGGATCCATGTCAGTTCTTCCCGCCAAAGACTGGGAAAATTTCTATCATCTAACACTTCCTCTGAGACGTTTGTCATAACTTGTTTATCAGATGTACGTCACCCTATATTCGACGGGGATATCGCATCTCGAGAAATCCTTGATTCAATAAACAAATGTAAATCTAATAAAGCTCCAGGGCCCGACATGATCTCTCATTGTTTCTATAAAAACTTGCCACAGAATTGGTTCCTTTACCTCAAAACTTTATTCAATTAGGATATTTCATAATGAATTCATTCCAGTAGACTGGACCAAATCCGTAACACAGATGGTCCACAAGGAACACGACCCTACAAATACCGACAATTATCGTCCAATCGCTCCTTCTAAATCCGCTACTGAAAATTTTCACTCGAATTTTGCTATTTAGGTTGGAAAAATGGGAAATCACATAATTCCGGAAGGTCAATCAGGTTCCGTCGCGGTAGAGGATGTATTGATAATATATTTACACTTACTGCTATCTCACAAATTTATTTACAGAAGAAGAACAGGCATTTTTATACCATAATTGTAGATTTTTCGCGTGCTTTCCCATCTGTGAACCATCCTCTTATCTGGTCAAAGCTCTAAAATCTTGGGGTAAGCTCAAAAATCATTAAAATCTTACAAAGCTTATATGAAAGAGCTTCAACCCGTGTGAAGACAGGGGGCACACTCTCAGAGGAAGTACCCGTTACTGAGGGAGTTCTACAAGGGGAAGTCCTAAGCCCAATCATGTTCAATCTCCTTACATACGACATAGAGATATTCTTCAGAGATAAGGGTTTGGTCGGACTTCGAATACTTGGAAATACGGAAATTATCTTGCTGATATATGAGGATGATTTGATTATTATTGCTGACACTAAAATTGATGCGATCAGAAAGCTAAAGGCCCTTCAGAAATATTGTGCAATTAATAAGCTTACAGTAACAAAATAAAAACAAAATATACGATCTTTAAAAAGGGCAGAATCATCGATAAGCTTCTAGGCCTAAAATACGAAGATAGTCCACTAGAATTTGTGCCGATATTTGATTACCTTGGTACTGCTTTTTCAAGGGCTGGTGTATCTAAGCAAGCTGCTTACGAC
>WSXT02170807.1:0-22947 GCA_011762715.2 Neuroterus valhalla | reverse complement strand
ACCTGATACCTGAAATGTAGTGTCAAAAATTCCGGGGAAGGGGGGGGGGCTAAACACCCCCCCCCCCCCGGATCCGCACCTGTTGAAATTTAATGTTTTTAAGAAAAGTAGGATTACAATTTTAGTCCTATTTTTTTCCCTCATTACAATATCCCTGTATTTTATTCGCTTTGCTTTTGAAAACCTTCTGTATCCATCAATAAATAATTTGTAGGTACAAATAATCAGTACATTTGTTATTTGTGTTGCAATTCTGCGTCCGTTTCATTCAAATTACTTTGTCTGTTTTTTCTAAATTTATTTATGAATATTTTGAAAACTTTTACCAGCTACAGCGTTGATTAGGTCTAATACTGGGTAGAAAGGTCAGTGCATAACAAAACCCCCATGAAGCTCTGTATGTTCTGCATCTACTTTATCCTCTTTTTTTGAAATCCGGTTCTTCTACATTACGAAAATCACTTCCGGTTACCCTATGATAGCCAGATGCCCATGTATCCGAACATCGCTGACATCAGACATCAAGGCACCTTATAGGCTTTTTTTACTTCTAGTAGTTACGTAGTTACTGGTTTGGAATCAAGCTCTGAATCCCCCTTTAAATGGTTATTGCCTTTCCCCTCTAAGGATATTCACTGGAATCTGGAATAGGGGAGAAAAGCAGAAAGAGAGACAGTAGCAGTGAATATCAGCCTTCTATAATGTATCAGATCCATTGACAGAGGAGGGATTTAACTCGTGCTTCAGAGTGAGAGTACAGCAGCCAAGCTGGCCAAGACTGCACATCTGCACTTGCATATGTCCCCGTGTGTGCCTGAAAACCAAAACCGAACGTCTGTCCATCCATCCGCCTGTGGCTAGCTGGTTGGTTGGAAGACCATTCGACCATTCAAGACTGGGTTTCCGGCGCTGGCACTAACTCACACAAAGAGAGAGGTGTGGAGGAGTGGTGGGAACGACAGCGACGCGAGCAGTCAAGTACAGTCAGTACAGACTACAGACTACAAATTCTCCAATGTACGCGCCCACGCGTTTACCCAAGTTTACCTTTCGAAAGTCTCTTATCTTCTCCCAATTTCACATACTTTCAATTGCATCTGGCACTCAGTGAATGAGGGCTCCTCCTAGCTCCTCTCACGCTTCGTTTATTGTGACTGACTACAATTGTGTTTGTGTAAGTGTGTCTGTAACGTAGATTTACCATTTTTGCTCGCAATTGCTTCCAAAGTGCATTGCATTGAGACCCAACAAGACGCGTAGCCCGGGTCTATGATCTGTCCTCCTCTTGCCGGCGGCGCGGCTGGGTGTAGCGCGCGAGTGCCTTCTGTTCCCTGTGATCTGTCCTTCTCTTTCTCAGACGTTTTAACTCCTGCTCTCGCTCCATCTTTATCGTTCTCTGAGAATCAGTCGAGCACAAGAATACTTTGACGTATGTCCTCGAAGTTCTGAACGTTCAAATGAACGAAATATTTTTTCGGAATTTTGTTTGATCTTCAAATATTGCTTTAACCACTATTTTTAATAATGTATTTCAAGTTTCTTTTGTAATCTACTATTTGCAATGGAAATAATTGAATATTTCGGCTTTTTTTCTTATTCACAAGGACATCAGCAGAAATTCCGTTCATTTGAACGTTCAGAACTTTAAGCACATTTTGACATGCAGTCATACACCTAAGGTTCTAGAAAAAGTGGTGAAATAACTATCGATGACATATTAAAGGATTTAACGGATATAACGACAGTACGTGAACCCTTGTTTGGTAAATCTGGTGAGTATAACTGCAGTATTTTCATTATTATGCCCAATTTCTTCTTTCTTTACACTACATTTGATGTTAGATTCGAACGATATTAACAGTGCATTGCACTGAAGAAATGTATCATCCTGATGGTTATCAAGTGATATGATACTTCTCAGAGAATAAAAACATGACCATGGGGAACCTTAATCTCAGTTTTGGTTGCGACGATACACATTACGCATAGTGAAATGCATTATATTTATAAAACTTACTGTATATATTCAACGCACGCTAAAAATAGAGGATTTAAACTGTAATTGCAGGCACTAATTATAGCTGATGCAGCAATACTATAATATACATTATGGTTTTATTGCTTGCTATCGTCTTCTGTTTAAATTATCATTATTAATATGTTATATTCACTGTCAAACCTGATTGATTAAATATTTTCTAAAGTTTATTGTTAGTGACGTGCATAATCTGCATCAAAGGCAAAAAATGATGTTTCTTTGCAGAGGGCAGAAATATACTTATGGAGAACATTTATAAAATAATTATTAAAAACTATTAAATATAATCTTCTATATCGTCAAATACATCATTCTTATACGAAAGTTAGGGTAAGTAACTAGGAAATATAGTCACAAAAAACCAAGAATATAAAAATAGGTTAGGTGCTCTGAATAATCCGTGGTAAAAACCGTAAAACGTAAACGTCATTTTGTTACCATGGCGGCGTCGATATGCCGGTTTTATCTCGAGGCACGTCGCCAAAGCTAATTTTTTGTTCTAAAATTAATTTTACAAATAAACAATGAGTTATTATACACCGTTGCTCAATCTATCGACTAAATATTCTGGCGAAAAACTTGGACGTTTACACTATATCACAGTTGAAAGAAATATACAATGTTACAGGGGTCTTTTATTAAAATATAGTGACAGCATCGATTCTTCCTGTAAATCTTGTAAGAAATTTCAGTAGATCGTACAAAAAATTCCGTAAATAGTCCAGATTTCTTGTATAAACGTTATACAAAAAAGTGCAGACTATCACATTCTGTGAGATCAGCAGGTCGGTTCTTCTTTCTGTGTATAAAAAAGCAAAAAAAAAAGGAAGCCCCCTCGGTAGCCCGCATAAATGCTTATTTTTATTTTCTTTTTAATGCTTACTGTGTTATATAGGGTGGGACACAAAATTGTGTAAATGTCAATTTTTTGTTATGTTTCTGGAGGTCATTTTTAACATTCTCTTATGTCAACGTTTTCGAGCCGTTAAAAATATTAATTTTGAAGTTTACAGGAATGACGAAGAAATTGTTTAAAGTGTTTTAGGCTTGTCTACTTACAAAAATGCATTAAAAAAATTTGTTTAGACTCTGAAATATTTTTTAATATTTTGGAATTTTGTTATATGGCTTGAAATCTTTAATCTTCTGCAATTTTTTTAAGTTTCTTTATATCTCTTGTAATATAGTTACAATCTATATATTTCAAGATTATTTCTATAGGAATACTTCAAAATAAAGTGCAATTTATTATCTAAAGTTCTCTGGATATTCATTAAAATCTCTTGAAATCTTGGGAAATCGTGAGAATGCATTTCTCACGTGAAGTAGAAGTAGACATAATTTTTCAGAAACCCATTGAAATCCCTTGAAATCAATGGAAATGTTTAAGAATCCCGATTTTTTCCTTCTAAGTTTTATTGATCCCTTTATATCCTTCCGAATTGTTGAAATTCGTTGAAGCCCCTTGGAAAGTAATCTAATTTATTCCTCAAAGTTCTGTAGAAATTCGTTGAAATTAGGTGTTTGAGGCTCATCTAATTATAAAAATACATTCGAAAGAAATGTGTAGAGTCTGAAATCTGTTGACATTTTCTGGAATTTCTTCATATTTCTTAAAATCATTTGCAATTTTTTAATTTCTTCAATATCCCTTGGAATATAATTGAAATCCATAGAAATACTTCAATTCATTACCTAAAGTTCTCTAGATGTTCATTGAAATCTCTTGATATCTCCAGAAATCGTAAGAATCCTTCAGGATAAGAAGGAATAATTTTTTTCAACCCGTTGAAATCCCATGTTATTAGTGCCAAAGTTAAAAAACCAGAAAAATCCCTTTAAATGCTGTACATTCCTTCATATCCTTTCCAATGATTGAAATTCTTTAAAATCCCTTGTTAAAGGATTATGCTTGTGAAAATATTTCAGAAGGACAATTTTTTTAGTCTGAACAATCATAAATATCAACATAGCAAGTTTCAACAAAACTAAAGTTTGAGTCACGAAGTACGACAAGGAGACCGCACGCCGTACATTTCGCCTGGCACCAGTTTGCGATTGCCTGTTTCGGATTTTCATCTCTTCCCAGATAGAAGCACCCCTCCAGTGGAAACATATAATTACAAATTATCGTCTGCTAGGAAGTGTCGAGCAGCGAGTCGAGGTTATGTTTATGTCTTGTGTCAGTTGGTGTCACGCACAAAGTGATAATGTGTATATAACTGTATTAATTATACGAATATTGCTATTAAAACTGGAGGATAGATTTATTAACTATGAGAAGTAAGTATATGCATTGGTGATCTTTCAAAAACCTTAAGAAGAATAAAAAGATTGCAACGGATATTTTGAATATAAACAAACTCAGCTTCCGTCCATCTCTCTCTTTCTGTGCCTTACTACCCGAAGCACAGCCCTTACAAAAACAACTTGACATTATTGTCACACGTAGTATATACTTTTTTATCTCTTAAACTTTGAACACAAGAATATCACCACCAAGCAAAAAATTTTTGCAATTGCACAATGACAATTAAGGTTATGTTTATACCGGTAGAACATTTGGAATTCGAAAATTTTTCTCACGTGATTTCGTCGTTCTTACAGTTCCTGTATGTAGCGCTCTCATCTGGGAAGATATGAAAATTGAAGTACAGTGTATCGCGATTGTGGGCTCTTTTTCAACACCGCCGACACGGGACGCGTGGGTCTCCTTGTAGTACTTCGTGGTTTGAGTTTATCTAAATTATATTTTTTTAACTGGCGCTGAAAGATATTAATAAAATTTGAGGTAAAAATATCTGCTGTCTAATATCTGGTAAAAATAAACTAGAACAAGGATTGGGAAGTCATGGACAGCGGGTTGAAAAAAATGTTTTTTTTTTTTTTTCAATTATTATTTTCCTAGGTACAGTTATATTTTTATCAGTAAAAACCCCTAAGATGTTATAAATGTCTTTCAGTCTCGCTTTCAGCACCACTAGAAAAAAGAAAATAGAAAAAAAAACACGGAACTCGGTTTTTCAAAATTTTACATTCAGGATTTCCAATCTATATCTTTGTTACTAATGTATTTTCAACAGTAGAAAATCTTTAAACGTCTGAAAAAATTCTTCCGCCATTCCTGTGAATTTTAAAAATGTTTTTATTTTCTTGAACATGGTTCAATTCGATATAAATTATCGCATCAAAAACATTAATTAATAAGCTGTACAAATTCAAAGAGAAAGTTCGCATTACACGACATTCACGAAAACATAAAAATTATGATTTTTTAAAGCACATGTACCAAATTATAGTTTTTTAGGGTCCTTGTACTCTACTTTTTCACATAGTTTCAATTTCGATTTCCGCATAATTTGGTTTGCTAGATTGAGGAGTGTAACATTTTTCGACGTATGCTGAATTTCGATGATTTTTATTTTAATGTTTCGGCTCTCTACATATCAGCTATTATAGAGTAAATATAACAAATTCAGCTTGATTAATCAAAAATGCTTTTTGCAGATTTAGCACTTATATGACACCATTCTTAGCAATGTCGTAACTGAGATCATATGTTGCGCCTTATCAGTATAAACGACTTATTAACGTGAAATCGTCTCCTGATCTCTTTTCAACTTTTTTAGTAGCTGACTTAATATAAGTTGGTGTGTATATGAGTATTGAGCTGTATCAAAAATATTTTCAATATGATGGAACTTGCGTCTTAAAAATAAAACAATGCTGTTTATCCTTTTCTTCACCATGTATAATAATATATATTAGGGTGGCGACATGACCGGGAATTTAATTTAAAAACCGGGAATTTATTTGACTCAACCTAGACTATTTAAAATTCTACCGAAAAAATACGAGAGATGACCGCTTTCATTTTATGAATCAAAAAGACATCATTTGATTTAAAGAATGTAAGTTTCCTTCACTCTGGTTCTCAAAATATTTAAATACATCTCTACTTCATGAGAGGAAGAATTTTTTTTTTCCATTATAGGAAAAACATTTCGCAAATTTGTTGCTCTGTGAGATTTTTTTAGCTGACACAAATTTGATAATCGAATTGATGATAGCCCAAACATACAGAAAGAATTATTACCTAAATTTTCTCGAAAAAATGTATTTATCACGTTTTATCTGCTTTTCCTCATTTATCGGACTTGAGACAAGGAATTTCAGAAAATAATTGTAGTTTTTAGTTTAGGGCAGGGAGTTTCAGGAAGGAAGTATAATTTTACATAGAACAGGGAATTTTTTACAGGGAACGGAAACTATTCAAACTAATTACAATTCGGATTTGGAAGAGAGGATCTGGAAAGAATCGTTCCTCAAATTCAAAATTCGTCACGATTTTCCCTCTTTTCAATTTTAAATAAAGAAAGTACTTTCAGCAGTCTTTAGAGTAGAAAAAGTATATTCCGAAGAAGAAATATTTCGGAATTATGATAGAAAACGTGTTTAAATTGTTCATTGCAAACTCATCCTTTTTTAATTGAAAAATCAACTACTTGTTTAAATTTAAAATCTGAAAATTGAAGTATTTCTTTGAGAATTTATGTACTTCATGGGAAATTTGCCTTTTTTGTAGAAAATTATTCTTTATGGTCGAAAATTAATCTTTTTGCTTAAAATACATGTAACCTGAAAACTCATCAGTTTGGTTAAAAATCAATTTCTTCAACTGAAAATTCAACTGTCATTTTTAGTGGAAAATTGATCTTTTCTAGTTCAAAATTCGACAGTTTGGTAGAAATTTGTCGTTTTTTTTTTTGTAGAAAATTATCATTTCCTTTGGAAGTTGGTATTCTTACTCAGAAATTCTTCTTTACGGTTAACAGTTCAAGTTATACAGTTGAACCATTTTTATTTTAGTCGAAAATTAATCTAGTTGAAAACTCTTATGTTTGGTTTATAATTAATTTTTTGAGCCAAAAATGTCACTATGTATTTCATTTTTGTTTGGAAATTTTTATTTTTATAGTCAAAATTTCAACCATTTTGTTGAAATATTATATTTTTTGGTTGAAAATTAATTTTTTGTCTAAAATTGAACTATTCTAGTTGAATGATCATTATTTCAGTTAAAAATTAGTCTTTCTGGTTCAAAATTCGACTGCTTCAGTTAAATATTTACAATTTCATTTCATTCTTCATCATTTTTTGTAGAAAGGTAGTAATTTGTTCGACAGTTGGTTTTCTTGTTAAAAGTTAGTTTTTTTTGCAATATATAATCTTTTAACTGAAAATGTAATGTATTCCTATTGAAAATCCCATTGTATCAGTTAAAAATTGATTTGTTTAGTTAGATCCATTTTTTTCTTCTTTAAATTTGAGCATTCAAATCTTCGTTGGCAATTTATCTTTTTCAGTAAAACTTCATTTATTTGTTTATAACTCAACTCTTTCAGATGAAGATTCTTACTTAGTATAAAACTCTTTTTCTTGGTTTGTTTATATTCTTATTAAAAATTCTTCTTTACGGTTAAGAATTCAAGTTATACAGTAAAACATTTTCCATTTTTGTCGGAGATTCATCTAGTTGAAAACTTTTATGCTTGGTTTAAAATTAATTTATCAATCCAAAAATGTCACTGTTCCATTTTCGTTAAAAATTTGTATTTTTATAGTTAAAATTTTAACCATTTTGTTGAAAAATTGTATTTTTTGGTTTAAAATTAATTTTTTGTCAGAAATTAAACTATTCTAGTTAAATGATCATCGTTTCAGTTAAAAATTAGTCTTTCTGGTTTGAGATTCAACTACTTCAGTTAAATATTTACAATTTCATTTGATTCTCCATAATTTTGTGTAAAAATGTAGTAATTTGTTCGACAGTTAGTTTTTCTTGTTTATTGAAACTTGGTTTTTTTATTGCAAGTTGTTTTTTTTTGTCATAAGTAATTTTTTAAATAAAAAATATAACCCATTCCTATTGAAAACTTCATAGTTTCAGATAGTAATTCATTTCTTTAGTTAAACATTCATTTTTTTCATTTTAAAATTTGAGTGTTGAGTAAATTTTGTGTTGACAATTTATCTTGTTCAGTAAAAGTTAATTTATTTGTGTAAAACTCAAATCTTTCAGTTGTTCAGTTGTTTAGTTAAACATTTATTTTTTCTATTAAAAAATTTGAGTATTCAAATTTTCGATGACAATTTATGAAATTGTTATTGTTTTTTAACTAAAACTTTTCCATTTTTCGTTGCAGGTAATTATTTTTTTAGTTCGAAATTCGACTATTTCGTTGAAACATTGTATTTCTTCTTAGAAAATGATTCTTTCTATTTCGAAATTAATCTTCTTGTTTGAAAATTCACCTTTATCTTTGAAAATTGATGTGCTCCAGTTAAATATTTATCTTTTTATTTGAATATTCATCTCCTTGATTGGAAAATGGACTAATAGTTGTAAATCGTTTTTTTATCGTGAATTGTTTTCCTTAATTATGAGTTTAACTCTTCCAATTTTCGTAAAAAAAAATGATATTTCTTTGTTGAAAATTTGAGTATTTTTTTTCAAAATTGATTTATTTTGCAATTTTTGATGTATTGTGTTGAAGAATGTTTAGAATGAACGTCATGAATAAAAATAAATGTTTGCGTTTTGCGAGAAATATAAATATGTTACTTCTCTTTGACCGGGAAAATTGAAAAAATTGACCGTGAAGAACCGGGAATTTTAAATCGCCCGCCAAACCGCCACCCTGTATATACAAATACGTCTTTTATTTCATTTTATCTTGGTATTTCCCACGATGAATTCAGTAAGAGAGTCATCACATTCAAGGCACTTGAATAACAATTTTGAAATATTATATCTAGACCCATTCCGTTTAATTCAGAACAATGTTGAATTATTCTGCATCAGGCGAAGGTCTGCGAAGAACGACATCATTTGTCATTTGAAACGAAACGTTCTAACTTGGGTCATATTTGAACTCATTCTATTTCAGTGTAACCCTGAGAAAAATCAGTAGCGACCCATATTTACCGAAGATTTATCGTGCTAGTCCGCTAGTGCTAGGTCCTGGTGTCGGTAAAGAAGTCGGGTTTCTCAAAAAAACTACCGACAAATGCGCTACATTCTTTTTTAGACTTGTATTCAAATTTTATCTCAAACTCAGAGATAGTGTTAAAACTTCAGGTTGATCTGCAACCAGATGGAAGATCAATCCTCCAGTTGAATGCGATACTCACACTTTTGATAGCGAGAAATGAATAATATATATGAAAAATTATACAATGATGTCAAGATTTCCATGATTTTGGCCTGGTATAATTTTTTTTCTCTTGTGTAATTCGTTGTTGCGATACTGGAAATTCCATTGCATCATATATCGTACATTGCGCGCGCGCGCTTCTCTCAGATCTCGTTTTAAGTGACCCCCTTAATATGTGACATCATAAGACAAAATAGGTACAGAGAGTCTTCTTGCCAATCATGATGATAATACAATGCATAAATCTTTTTTTTTTAATCCTTTTTTATACGTGTGGGTAAAGTCTGTATCTTATGCTTTCATCTCAAAAAGGATCGTGTTGTCGGTATTATGGAGTTATTCTTTGAAAAAACTTGAAGAAGTAAAGAGCAGATTCAGCTTTCTCTGCACATGAATTGAAGAAGACAATTACTAAAATCACTGCAGAATCTACTTCATGTTCTGTTACATGTAATGACATAAAACTGTAACACAAACATGAAATTTTGTTACAAGTTTCGGAATTTTCACGTACAGTTTAT
The DNA here is from genome assembly GCA_011762715.2 of Neuroterus valhalla. Classification (NCBI taxonomy): domain Eukaryota; kingdom Metazoa; phylum Arthropoda; class Insecta; order Hymenoptera; family Cynipidae; genus Neuroterus; species Neuroterus valhalla. The sequence continues at coordinate 13,171 of WSXT02170807.1, read as the reverse complement.
TGTAAAATTACTCAACATTCAACAGCATATATTTATATCTTTCAAACATGTTTGGAATTAGAACAGGAATTTCTCAAAGAATAGTTAGAAATGTGTCCTCATACTTGTGGATGTAAATTTGTAATATATCCTTAAGATTCTCAAGGTCGCCACTCGAACGGGATAAATCAAAAAATGACCGGGGAAAAAGGGAATTTACGTGCGCTCAAAAAAAAGTTTTTTTCCACCAAGAATACAAAAAACTTCTATTCGAGCTTTTCAATATCCCGTATAAGTTTCTGAATATTAAAAACCTGATATTTTTCTCCTGAGGATACCGAAGTTTTTTTCCATAGTTTAAGCCTAATGTGTCGTTACCATAGCAACCACAACGGTGGCGCCACTAACTGTCTGATTTCCCTCCAATTAAAACATTAAAATTAGCAAGAATTTGCAAGTTTTTAGTGGGTTATTCAATGTACAAATTTATTGTAATAAAATAAAATTATAAATCAAGCCGTTAAAAGTAACTGAAAGTTGAATTTTCGAATAATTTATTTTCAATTCATTTGCTGATATATTAGTCAAAATAAAAAAGGCCGGTAATAATATAAAATAATTATTACTTGAATCTGTGTGAACCAAGTGAGGTTTTTTTTAGAATCAGCTTACTTATTAGTGAGGGAAAAAACGTTTTTTTTTTAAACTAAAAAAACAGTTACTTTAGGGGAAGGGAAAATTTTCTAGGTGAAAGAAAAACTTTTTTTCAGTGTGCCTTGACCTAGACAATTAAAAATTTTACCGTTCATACAAGAAATGGCAGCTTTCTTTTTATGAATCAAAAAGAAATCTAATTTTTAAATACATTTATACTTGTTGAGAGAAAGAATTTTTATATTTTTTCATTAAAAGAAAAATCGTTTGCAAATTTGTTGCTTTGTGAGATTTTTTCAGATGACTCAAGTTTGCTAATCGAATTGATGATAGCCCAAACATACAGAAAGAATTATTTTCTCAATTCTTTCAAAACAAATTTATTTATCACGTTTCATTTGCTTTCTCCCGAATCATCTGACTTGGGACAGGGAATTTCAGAAAATAATTATAGTTTTTATTTTAGGGTGTGGAGTTTAAGTAAAGTAATATAATTTCACTTTGAACAGGGAATTCTCTGCATGGAACGGGAACTAATTAAAAAAATATCTCTTCCAATTTAAAATTCTTCACAATTTGGAAGTCCCCTCTTCTCAGTATTTTAAATCAAGAAAGTACTTCAAGCAGTTTTTTGAATTAATATTTCGAAGCAGAAATATTTCTGAGTTATAATAGAAAATATTTTAACATTGTTCATAGCAAATTCATTCGTAGAAAATTCGCCCTTTTTGATTAAAATCTTCCTTTACGGGTGAATTTGAACCTTTTTCGCATAAAATACATCTATTCTAATTGGAGATTCATCATTTCACCTAAAAATCCATCAGTTAGTTTGATAATTAATTCTTTTAACTGATAATTTGATTGTTCGTTTGTGATGGAAAATTTATTATTTCTAGTTCAAAATTCAACAATTTGTATGAAAATTTGTCTCTTTGGATTGAAACTTCAATTATGTCGTTGAAAATTCACATATTTCCTTGAAAAATATATTTTTTGGTAGAAAATGATCTTTTTCTGAAAATTTTTTTGCTAAAAAATCTTCTTTACTAAAAAATCTCCTTTACTGTTAACAATTCAAGTTATACAGTTAAATATTTTTGATTTTAGTCAAAAGTTCATCTGCTTGAAAACTCTAATGTTTGGTTTAAAACTGTTTTTTCAAGCCAAATTATTACTATCCTATTCTCGGTTGAAAATCGTTATTTTTATAGTCCAAAATTCAACCATTTTGATGAAAAATTGTATTTTTTGTCATCATTTAAGTTAAAAATTCGTCTTTGTGGTTTAAAATTCAACTACTACGGTTGAACATTTACAATTTAATTCGAAAACTCATCATTTCCTTTGAAAATGTAACAATTCGTTTGAAGGTTAGGTTGATTTCTTTATGAGCAATTTTTCTGATAGTGGAAATGCTACTTATTATAATTTGAAAATTCCATGTTTCTAGTTCAAAATTCAACAATTTGTCTCTTTGGATTGGAAATCCAATTATCTCGTTGAAAATTCACATATTTTGTTGAAAAATATATTTTTTGGTTAAAAAACATCTTTTCCCCTGGAAGATAATTTTTTTTTTTTTTGCTGAAAAATCTTCTTTACGGTTAACAATTCAAGTTATGCAGTTAAATATTTTTGATTTTAGTCAAAAGTTCATCCACTTGAAATCTCTAATGTTTGGTTTAAAGTTATTTTTTCTAGCCAAAATGTGACCATCCCATTCTTGGTTGAAGATCATTATTTTTGTTGTTCAAAATTCAACCATTTTGTTGAAAAATTGTATGTTTTGTTTGAAAATTAATTTTTGGTAAAAAATTCAACTATTCTAGTTGAAGGTTCATCACTTAACTTAAAAATTCGTCTTTCTGGTTTAAAATTCAACTGCTACGGTCTAACATTTACAATTTTATTCGGAAACTCATCATTTCGTTGGAAAATGTAACAATTCGTTTGAAGGTTAGGTTTTTTTCTTTATAAGCAATTTTTTTAAAAGTGAAAATTCTACTTATTATATTTTAAAAATTCCATATTTGTAGTTAAAATTCATTGGTTTGGTTAAACATCAATTTTTTTATTCAAAATTTTAGTATTCAAATGTTGGGTGACAATTTATTTTTTCTAGTAAAAATTAATTCATCTGTTTGAAAATCCAACTCTTCCAGCAGAAAATTCTTTGTGTTAGTTAAAAACTCTCATGTTTGATTTGAAATTGGTTTTTCAAACTAAAAATGTTACTGTTCCATTTTCGGTTGGAAATAATTATATCTTCAATTGGAAATTCAAATATTTTTTGAAACATTGTATTTGCTGGTGTAAAATTAATCTGTCTATTTGCAAATTGATCTTTGTGTTTGAATATTGGTTGAAAATTGAAGTATTCTAGTTGAATATTTATCATTCTAGTTGAAAATTCATCTTCTTGGTTTGAAATTTAACTGTTCGAGTTAAAGATTCATGATGTTATTCGAAAATTCATCACTTTGGTTGAAAAATTAACTGTTTTGTTGGAAATCTGTTTTTTTTTCTTATTTTGTTATCGTACATTATTTCTTTTCAATTTTTAACGGTTCTAATTTTGGTGAAAAAAGTATATATTTTCATGGGAAATGTATCTTTTTTAGTTGACCGGGAAATTAAACTCCTGTAATATTAACAGATTTGCTTTCTCCCCTTAAGGCCATGTTAAACATGGTTCACGTGACACAAATTATCGATTTATCTGCAACAACTCACGACCGCACCGAAATAGATATCGAGTTGGTTTTTTGGGGAAAGCCTTAGAAAACAATAAACTACGTTTGTATACAACATTTGGTTCAAAATTTTGAAGAAAAATTCGCCAAAAAATTTTTTTTACAAACTACGTTTGTATGAAACATTCGGTTCAAAATTTTGAAAAAAAATTCGCCAAAAATTTTTTTTTCTAAATTTTGAACAAAATGTTGTATACAAACGTAGTTTATTTTTTTCTAAGGCTTTCCTAAAAATATCAACTCGATATCTATTTCGGTGTAGACGTGAGTTGTTGCAAAAAAAAGATACCGGTAAGGTAGGAATCGGGTAAGTTTAACATGGCCTTAATCTTTGCCTTAAGCTTAAAGATCCTCTCTGAGGATCCGTACTTCAATGTTGTGATTGTCAGACTCCATGAGAATGTACAAGTTGCACTCAGAGTTCACAAGTACCTGCACACCCATCCCGATGTTATACTTGTTGACACAAAATAGTCTCTCCTAATAAGGTAATTGCAACGTGACCCTAATTAAAAATAATTAGTGGCGAGTGGGGCGTGTTAAGCCGGGTCTGTTAAAAATTATCCATCGACGTGATCTTAATGACATCATACCTATACATGGTGACGAAGAGGATGAGGATGAGGGAAATACTAATTCAAGGAAATTTTTACAATAATTTTTTTCATCCATTTGCTTAACAATATGATTATTAATTGCTTTCGAAAGAAGAAATCATCAACTACTATCTGTCTAAATATAGAATTTTATGGGAAAGTCATATTCGTCGACCCACACATGTACCTTTTCTGAGAAGTATGCATATGGTGACGTCAACCTTGCAACTATCATGTTTATTTATGTTTAATCTTTGCAGATATTCTTTCTAATATTTGTGTAAAGTAGAAACTTGATAGTATAAACTTTTCGAATATATATTATTAGGTATAAATATATCCAGATTCCTGTAAATTTTTCTAAAGTATTTTTTTTTTTTTAATATATAGACTATAGCTAGGGTGAGTCACCCAGTGAATGAACATTTAATGAAATCACTGATTGCAACTAGTGCATTTCACGTTATAATAATTGATTATTCTTACAAAACTTTTGAAAATAGATTCTTAAGGGTTCAAATTTCATAATCCGATAAACAACCTTTGTTTTTACCAAAAAGCTTTATAAAAATTAATTAAATTGTGCAAAATTAACGAAATCACTACAAATCACATCACTACAAATTAGAATTAGGATTCAGGTATAAAATTACATAGGTTACAAAATGAGCAATTAAATAATGTAAAATATTAGAAAGCGTTGCCAAATACATAAAAAATATATTATTCCAATGAAAACCGCAAGACACTTAGATATAAAGAAAGGAGGGAATACAAAAGTTGAACACAGAACTAGGTTAACTTTTCCTAATTTTTTATTGCAATATTTATTCTTAAGACATTTCTGTCAGTTCTTATAACCTTACAAAAAGTACAATTTTTTGTTTAAAAATAGATAACTCTTATGTAGTGACTACAATAGAAAACTGCAAATTTTAGGGCACCTATCATTCGTAATACAACACCTTCCTATGTTGCTTTATATTAAATTATTAAATACAATAATAAATCACAGTGTTGTAAACATGGAAATTCTTCAAACATTTATAAAGATATATTGACTAGTACGCAGTAGTACCTACCACGAAATTAATGTTTTTTTGTAGTTCAACAACGTTTTCTGAATGAAAGAAAATTTTTGAACGAACTTCTACATTGTTTTGAAATTTCTCATGTAAAAACTGACTTTATATTATCAGTCATTTCGATTTATAAGTGTTCAAATCAGTTTTTTACACCCTAGGTGCTTCTTTTTTACTCTTTTTCATAATTGTTTTGGCTTCAAGCTTTTTGTTTACTGTTTTCAGAAGTTTCCGGGGATGACATATTTATATTAAAAATATCTGCAAAAAAAGATATAGTCATAAATTTACTTCCAACCAGTATTTTTGAGTGAATAGTACAATAAAATAGTAAGTTAAATTAATAAAATGCAAAAAAAAAGTATTAAATTTCTAACCTCAAAGTTGCCTTACCTCTAATTTAGTTCGTGCGTACTTTTTTGATGTTCTAACCACAAACATATACATTTAAAATATAACTATTTATTGTTTATATTTATATTTATAGTTTCGATATTTATAGTCACATTAATTAAAACAAACTTATTTATATGCAGCGAAGCAACAGCCAGGTCTCCGTCACCTGCTGTTCATTCACTGGACCTCCGGGTTGACAGTTTTGCTCCAATAAATGAACAAAGCGTTCGTTCACTGGAACACGGGCAATTGAAGGGTCCAGTACATGAAAACTCTTTTATTGATAAAAAAAAACGTACTTTTTGTGAAAATACCTTGTGGTAAATTGAATAATAATATCTTACAACTATAACAGCACAACTTCGATGCAGGAAATGTAAAGAATTTTTCTGTAAAAGCAGTGTAAACTGATGATCCTTCACATTCAAGAAATTTTTCTAATTATTTACAGAAATTTACTGCAATGAATTGTATATTAAACTCTTTAAAATTACTTCAAGATTTAAATTATATAGGAAATCATGAAGACTTTAACTTTGAAAGGTTATATTTATATATTTTTCGCATTAGTGTTCATTCACTGGTGACTGTTCAGCCACTGGATCCCTCACCCTATACGTGTTTAACTTTTTATACATTCTGCTTTACCAAATTTTTTATTCCTTCTTATCCCGATTATATAGAAGCGACGCAGCATGATATGGTAGAGGGCAAAGCCAGAAATCTCCAAGATGAAGTGTTTCTTTCCTCGATTTTTTCTAACATTCCTCCTGCTGCTGCCTCAATGTTATCCTCTCGCTATACAAGCAGAAGATGACCTGGTGTTCGATGACATTGGTGACGAAACGGCATCTGCCGTCAAAGTTGATCCTGCCATAATTCAGCATCAGGATCATCAGCGGGAACAACGGCACAAAGATCATAGAGATCGGGAGCACAAACTATTAAAAGGAAACGCGAGCTCCAGTAGTAAGGTCGAAAGACTGTGGGGTATGCCAGATGTCACGGCAACAGCGGAGCACGTATTTAAAATGAAAATTCCAAAGCAAGCATTTGGAGGAAATGTCGAACGTTACGAGGTATTTCAAGCTTTTTTTCTATGCTTCTTAAACATCCTAATAGGGTTGCTACATGACCTGGAAAAACTGCAAAAGTCAAAGAATTTTGAAAAAATGACTGGATTTTTATTTCACACCTAGTTCAATTTCATCATTATTATTTCAGTACTTCAAGGAGAATTGAAAATTTTTGAATTGATACAAATGCGTAAATTTTTTTCCTAATTAAAATAATATGATTATATTTCCAGATTGAAAGAAAAATTATATATAATAATCTACAATAGAGTTTCTCTAAGGAGAGTTGAGACATGACAATTTGAATTCCTCTTCCTTTAAAAATGAATACATAAGAAGAAATAGTTGCAAAAATGTTTTTAAGCATTGATAAGTAAAGTTACAGTATTCTGCGACATTACTATTTGAAAAAAAGTTGGCAGGATAAAGAAATGCTTTCATGCTAAGGATGCTCTGTTCAAATTTTAATATCAAATATTTATATTCCACTCAATGAATATTGCCACTGAATTTTTTGTTTCGCTTTTTAATTCATCTGTCAAAAATACATTTTTTTTGAGCAAATTATTATGTAATTTTGAAAACTTAAGCTGCGTAGAATGATAGTATTGAGTTTTGAGGTTAGAGTATTTTTCAAATTGTCATGTACATTTAAATATGCTGATCGTAAAGAGGAAAGTTTTAAAATTATATAAATATAAAACAGAGACCTGCTGGCAGAAATAAATAAAGCAAATGTATGTTCATTATAAATTTGTGTACCTTAGTCATTTAAATTTGATTGAGAATAGAGATTTTTGCTGCAGTCTTCCCTGATGTCGGTTCACAGAACTGCTTTTGTTTTTATTATTCCTGTTATTTTAAGATGGTTCGATTAATTATTCAAAGTTTAGAGGTACATAAAAGTGTAAAATGGAATAATGTTTGATTGATAATACATGCAATTCAATGCAATTCTTCGGAATCAATTGAATTACTAATAAGAATAATCTTGATGTGCTCACAGTCCTCTGCAAGCACCATGAAGTTGCTCCGCAGAGATTCTTTTATTACTTTACTCTTGTTTTTTTTTCTTAAATTGGTTCGTTTTAATTATTGAAAGTTTAGAAACACATTTTAAAAATTGTTCAATCCCAATCGAACTGAAGCTACAATGATTTATCAATTATATGAATATGTTTTCAAATTGAATTATTCGAAAATTGAAAGTGAAATGGAATAATTTTTATTGAAAAATCGGAAAATTGGATATCAGACTAAAAATTTGAAATCTGGAAAATATTGCACTTTCCAATTGAGAAAATTTGCAGTTTTCAAAGTATATCTCTGATTTCAAAATAAAAGGGCTTTGGAATTGCGCATTTTTCAAGAGAGTATGATTTCAAAATTATTGGAATTGAAATCATAAAATTTATGTTTTTAGAGAGTTCAAAATCTAATAATCCCAGATTACGATTCTGGAAATAAAACTTTTCTAATTCAAATTATTCCGAAACTATAAAGTAGTGTTTAGGAAGAAACAATGTTTAGCACGAATTGAAGGAATTGGACTACGAAATGGTCAAAACCTAAAAATTTTGAACTATTAAGGCCATGTTAAATAAGGGTCACGTGACCCAAATTATCGATTTTTTATTGCAACAACTCACGTCCGCACCGAAATAGATATCGAGTTGATTTTTTGGGGAGAGCTTTGAAAACAATAAACTAAGTTTGTATACAACATTCGGTTCAAAATTCTGGAAAAAATTCGCAAAAATTTTTTTTTTTTCAAAATTTTGAACCAAATGTATACAAACGTAGTTTATTGTTTTCTAAGGCTTTCCCCAAAATATCATTTCGATATCTATTCCGGTGTAGACGTGAGTTGTTGCGAAAAAAAGATGTCGGTAAGGTAGGAATCGGGTAAGTTTAACATGGTCTTAAGTTTCAAATAATTTTCAATGAGAAACTTCAAATATTCAATAGTTTCAAATAATAATTTCAATAAAAAAAATGACCATTTCAAATTGGAAGAACTTGAATATGGAGGCTTTTCGAACGAAAAACGTTCACAATTGAATAACTTTAGATTAAAATTAACATAATAGGACTATCGCGAATGGAAAGGATATCAAATGTTATCTCTCTTAACCTGAAGCGTTAAAAATAAAATTATTTGACATTGAAAGTGTTCAAAATGTTAACATTTTCGAATGAACAGCTCTCAAAACTAGAATAATTTAAAATAACAATAAGCAGTCAAAGTCGTTCAATTTAAAATTGAATAAGTTCGAATTCATATCTGTCAAAGATGAATATTTCTGTAATTTACCTATGAATTATAATTCATAAAATTATAAATAATAATAAATAATAATCATATATCATTTTAAAATCCATAAACATTTTGAGAAAAAAAACCTTATTCAAAACGTCCGGAATTACATAATTTTATTTTTAAAGTTTGGAAATGCATATTTCAAATTTCGTATTGGATAATTAAAAATCGAAAGCTTTAAAAATTAAATAATTTTACAATAATATATGAAAGTTCAATTTATTCAGATTCAAATTCACAAAGTAATACAATTTCAAATAGAAAGTAATTTAAAATTAATTATTTTCAACAAGAGACATTAAAAATTAAACATTTTTGTATCAAAAATTGGAATAATTAAAATTTTATAAAATGTTCGAAATGAAAACATTTCCAATTCAAAGCTTAAAATAGGACAATTTTATATCGAAAGTAATTGAAATCTCATAGTTTTTAGATAAGCATTCAAACTCTCTCAATTTAGAAACGAATAAGTTTAAATAAGAAAATTTCAACATTAAACATTTTGATATTAATTTCACAATTGTAAAATTTGGAATTACGTCAAATTAAAAACGTTAGAAATTCTAAAACTTTCAGATTCAATGTAATTTTATTCATTAAAATTAAGGAACTGATTGTAAATAAGAATAATTTCTATTGATAATATGTGGAATTCTTTTGAATCTGTTTCAAATCTTCGAAATTTTAGAACGAAATGAAACTATTCATTGATACTAATAATCGACGAATTACTTAGGTTCTCTTATATTCTTCTCCAGTTGATTGGTTCTATATATTCTTATGACTCAAAATAATTGTAATAAAAAAGCCCTTGACTGTTTCGACTCCTGATACGAGTTTAATAAATAGGAATGCAATGGTTGAGATATATTACAATGGTAGCAACAGTTTGTTCATTTAAAGCATAAGCTTTAACCATCTTAGTTTTTTATAGAAAAAAGTCAGAATGATTTTGAATATTATGAAATGTGCATGATTTTGGTTTTATCGGTCGAAAATAATTAGATATAAGAAAAATTAAATTAATGCTTGGTTAAATAACTCATTTCAATCCGAAATTACCAAAATTTCATAGTTTTCAATTTGAATTAGCACAATGTTGTGGGATTTAAAGATTTTGGACAAAAAGCCTGGATAAATAATTTTGCTAAGGTTTATTTATGTCGGGAGCCGATAAATAGATGTGCAATGTTCTTGATAGTTAAATATGTACAAAATGGCAGTGTTCCAAATTCATAAAGGTTCACATGGTTACTAAAATTAGGCAAAAACTAATTAATGAATATTCAGTTATTCACAATTTAATAATATTATAAATCAAACATTTCAAACTCATTGTTCTTAAAATTTTGTTGTTGTATTGATTGAAATGTACAATATGAAATTTTAATGTTGGTAATCTTGTTTCATATGTGTATATTATTAATTGGGAGTGCCATGTTTCTCGCGTGCTGCAGCGCCCGTATAATATTGCTAGTTATATGATAATGCTATCGAGAATTGTTAAGAATTCAATAATTATTGAAAATCTTAGATTTTTGTACACTTGCTTAAAGGTAATAATTTTTTGTATGAAGGATTTCGGTGTAATTTGTTGTACTATGGCTTAATTTCATTTAATTTTCACAAGGAATTACATTTTTTCTAAACCCTGGAGTGATCTGTGTATAAATTTGCAACGCACACAATTTTGCAAACATTGATACTGTGTCGGTTCGAGTTGGGACAAGGGTTAATCTCTTTTATGAAAACCATTGATTTTGCTCAGTTTTGATGTATGTTTTACCGTGTTCGGAGAAATTTCCAAAACATGACAATTGAACCTTAATTTTGGAATCGTAAATTTTCCTATCAATTCGTATAGAATTGTATTTATCCATAAATATTTATAGAAATGTTTTATTTTACAAAATACTAGGATTGTATTTTGTTTTTCAGATTTGAATCATTTTTCTCAAAAACTTTGAATTTTATATATCAAATCATTAAACTTTTTAATTATTCATTGAAAATCGTGATTTTTCATATTTTGTAGATTTATATGTCGATCTTCTACAAAATGTTTAATCTTCTATGCTCATTTCAAAAAACGACGTTGTCATAGAACGTTGTAGTTTGTCTTGACAATTTTTTCAACCAAGATTTGTATTGATTAGTGATTGTAAAAGAAATTGAGTTGGACTGGAAATTTTTTTAAAAGTAGGTTGGGAAAATATAGAAAAGTCAATGGAACCTTGAAATTGAACTCCCGTAGCAACCCTGATCTTACTATATTACGTATATTGAAAATTATAATGCAAATTAAAATTTTCTGTACACAAAGGTTCACGACACAAATACTAGAGGGCTTCCACATTGGATACATTGGGACGAGCCAGCAAACACCTTACTGGGTGTACCCTCAAAGAAAGATATAGGACAATATAGACTGAGTATCAAGGCTTTTGGAAAACATGGTGATGTTGCCAGGGATTCTTTTATTGTTCAAGTAATGCCAAACAATCGCGATAAATCGAAGCACACAGATAAGAAGGTACGTTTCTTTTTGATGCATATGTGTGAAATATTCGTAATTGAAATGGGACCACATAAACTTTATGCGCAGGATTATTATCAGGGTGGCGACTTGACCGGGATACCGGGAATTTTATTGACCGGGAAACCGGGAATTTTAATGACCAGGAAAAATCCACTTGACTCAACCTAGACTATTAAAAATTCTACCGAAAAAATACGAGAACACGAAATTCTTCAACCTGATTTTCAAAATATTTAAATATATCTATGCGTCATGAGAGGAAGAATTTCTTCTTTTTCCATTATAAGAAAAGCATTTTGCAAATTTATTGCTCTGAGATTTTTTTAGCTGACTCAAATTGGATAATCGAATTGATGAAAGCCCAAACCTACAGAAAGAATAATTATCTTCATTTTTTCAAAAAAATGTTTTTATCACGTTTTATTTGCTTTTCTTTATTTATCTGAATTGGGACAGACAATTTCAGAAAATAGTTATAGCGCTTTTATTTTAGGGCAGAGAGTTTCAGTGAGAAAGTATAATTTCACTTGGAGCAGGGAATTTTTCACATGGAACGAGAACTATTCGAACTAATTATAATTCGGATTTATAAGAGAGAAATTTAAAAAAATCGTTCCTCTGATCCAAAATTCGTCGCGATTTTAAAGTTCCCTCTTCCTAATTTTAAATAAATAAAGTACTTCAAGCTTATTTACATTGTTCATTGAAAATTCATCCTTTGTAATTAAAAAAATCAACTACTTGTTTGGAATTTAAATTTCTTTTTTGAAAATCAAATTTCCTTTTTAAAGCTGCATCATTTCGATTCAAAATTCACCTCTGGTTGAAATCGTGACTACTTTGCTACAAATCATTTAATCTTTTTTGGTGAAAATTCAAGTATTTAGTTAAATTTCTTTTGGAGAATGATCTTCGTGGGAAATTTGCCTTTTCTGTAGAAAATTAATCAGTTTGGTTGGAAATCAATTACTTCAACTGAAAATTCAAATGTTTCATTTTCAGTGAAAAAAAGATCTTTTCTAGTTGACAATTCGACTTTATGAATTAAAAATTCAAATATCTCGTTGAAACTTCATATATTTTGGTAAAAATGGATTTTTTGTAGAAAATTATCTTTTTCTTCGGAAGTTAATATTCTTCTTCAAAAATTCTTCTTTACGGTTAAGAATCCAGGTTACACAGTCAAACATTTTTCATTTTAGTCAAACATTCATCTCGTTGAAAACCTTTATATTTGCTTTAAAATTGATTTTTCAAGCCGAAAATGTCACTATTCTATTTTTGTTTGAAAATTTTTATTTTTATGGTTCGCATTTCAACCATACTGTTAAGAAATTGTATTTTTTGGTTGAAAATTTATTTTCTGTCAAAAATTGAGCTATTCTTGTTAGATGTTCATCATTTCAGTTAAACATTTGACTTTCTGGTTTAAAATTCAATTGCTTCAGATAACAATTTACAATTTCATTTGATTCTTCGTCATTTTGTGCATAAATGCAATAATTTGTTTGACTGTTTTTTATGTTTGTTGAAAGACATTTTTTTTTGTTATAAGTAATTTTTTAACTGAAAATTCAACTTATTCCAATTGAAAATTCCATAGTTTTTTTCTAAAAATCTATTTGTTCAGTTAAACATTTTTTTTCAGTTTAAAATTTGAGCAATTAAATTTTCATTTAATAATCTTTTTCAGTAAAAGTTGATTTATCTGTTTGAAAACTCAACTCCTTCAGTTAAAGATTTTTTTTTCTTTTAAACACTTATTCTTAT
>WSXT02170796.1:0-22949 GCA_011762715.2 Neuroterus valhalla | reverse complement strand
ATGCTCCAATGTCCCCTACACAAGTATAAATGAACATTAACCTCATCCGGTAACTTCGAATTTTGAGGTTTTGGCCACCTTTTTCGGATCTTGAACCACTGTGCGTCCCCCCCAAATTTTCCATAAATTCCTTATTATTTTTTTCTTATGCAGCTAAATTCAAGAAATATATCCTTCAATCTTCCCTTCTTTCATTCCATTTAATCTCTTTCTTGTCCTTTTCCTTATTTTCCTCCTTTCCGTTCCTTCCCCAATACTTTCCCCGACCTCCCACATCTTAATAAGTTTCCTTTCCCACCATATCGCTTACGAGTTCTACGTCACGGGTGAACTAATCCGTCGGGCGGCGCGTCAATCGTCCTGTTCCAGAAAAATATGGGTGTTTTGGTAAAACCAATAATTAATATTGAATAAGAACATTCCCGATCGTTTTAGTTTACAAATATATATATTATAACATTGAAATTATAATAGTATCTTTATATTTTTTTCATTATTATGAATTAGGAGTTGAAGAATGTTTACTTTTATTAATTCAATTTTCAAGAGCAAAAAAATGTTTTTTGGCGTAATATAACAAGTCAATTTAAATTTCTGTGTAGAAATATTTCTATATAATTCAAACACATTTTTATTGCATTATATATTGTTATCAAGAAATAAAATTACCTTTTTGTTACAAGATGTACGTGGAAAAAGAGGGAAAAAATATAATGGACTATAAATAACATACAATATTGGTACTATCGTGCATACAAATTTTTATTGTAGTGTGTATAATTAATGCAAATGCATAAATAACACCTTTAGGCACGCAGATATTACATTATTATTTCACAAAACTTACAAACTAATACTAATAAGAATCGCACCTGGGACTAAATGAGGTCTCTTCAGAACTTCCTGCGATAAATGATGAATCATAATATTATAATTAATAATAACGTTGAAAAATAATACAAAATACAAAATTTAGAAAAAATTGAATGCATGACAATGCATTACAATAATGAAATCTTTTATCACCTAATTTAGATCAGTGTTGGACGTAGACTCTAATAACTTTCTCATCTTTTTTTTAGCCCGAAATTTTGGAGACGAGACTTTCAAGCTTGACAGTGAATGGATTATGCGAATTGCTCGAAAAAATAGAGGATCTTAATCCTCATCAACTTCAGCGTTATAAGGAAATTATTAGGCAGAATAATATAACTGGCAGAGTTCTACTTCACTGCGATTTGCAGGATCTCAAAAAGGTAATCTTTTTTTAATTAAACAGGTTGAGAGTGTATCTAGATAAGTCTAATTCGTAACTAATGTTGAGAATTCTGTGGATACAGGTACTTAAAATGTCCTTTGGTGACTGGGAACTATTTCGAATGGTGGTGATTTCTCTAAGAGAGCAGGAACTAACATCATTTACAACTCATGAAGAAGGACCAAGAAGTGTTCGCTTTTCAGTTGGAAGTGAACAAATAAGCAGAAAAGGTAAAGGGAATTCAATTCTCTACATTATTGGGTTGATCTCCCGACTTTAGTGTACAAGAGGATTCATAATTACATCACAAATATATCAAAGAATTCAGAAGGATTCAAAGAAGTGATAAGTTTCCAAAGATTCCAATGATTTCACAGATTCCAAAGGTTTCACAAAGAATAGAAGATTTCGAAAGGTAAAAAAGATTCCCAACAAATTTCAGAACATTTAAGAATCTTGCAAATGCATAATAAACAGATACGTAAAATTGAGACATATTTCGCAAAGATTCCAAAGATTTCACAAAGATTTTATCAATTTCACAAACATTTAAAGATTTCAAATGATTCCACACATTTCAAGATATTTTGGGAGATTTCTCAAAGATTAGAGAGATAATTTTCAAGAGATCTCAGAAATATTTCAAGGGAGCGTCCATTAATTTGGTACATAAAGTTTTTTTTGGTTTGGGTGAAGGGGGGAGTTGTCTGGACAATCTTGCAAATTCTCATTTTGGGACGAGGGTTATGAAAAATAATTACGTAAATTTCCTCTTCCAATTTTTTTTTCAAATGCTAATTGAAACCAGTTTCGACTCTTAAAATTACCATTCTGGAAATCTGGTGTACAACTTTTTATGAAACCTCGTGGAATCTTCGGAAATCTTGGCATTCCTTCGAAATCCCGTGAATTTGGTGGAAGTTAAAAACCTTGAATATTCCGTGAATCCTTGAAATCGCTTAGAATGTTCAAAGTCTCATAAAAATCCCTTATAATCCTTTGAAATGCGTAAAGACCCCTTGAAAAGTCTAAAAATCGTTTGTACTCCTTGAAACTCAATGAAATTTGTCGAAATATTCAGAGATCCTTCGAAATCTCTGAAATCCTTCTAAAAAATTAATTGAAATATTTTAAATACGCGGAAATTTTTCTACATCACTTAAAATCCCTGAGAATATCTAAAAAAAAAACATTAAAATGTCTTGAAAACATAAGAGTTTCTCTATTTTCCTCAAAATCCTTTATCGGATTCGGAAATAGTTTGAAATCCGTCATACCTTTTCAAATCCCATGAAAAAACGACCTAAATTCCTTAAAATCCCTATCCATACTTCAAAATCCTGGAAAATTCTTCGAAATCCCGTAACTTCTTTTCAAGTAAATATTTGAATCTCTCCAAATCCCTTTAAATTTTTCGTAATCCAAGGAAATCGTTTCTAAAGAAGACCTAAAAATCTGTTGGAATCCTTAAGCATATCCTTAAATCCCGTATTATATCTTGCAATCTGATTAAACTCCATAAAGCCCCATAAAAACTTGTAAAATCACGTAAAAGATGATTTCCTCAAAAATTGTTCTAGGTTACGCCTTCGATCCTTTAGAATCATTTGGAATACCGTAAAACTTTTGTCATTCCTCGAAATCTTCATGCAAATATCGAGATGAGAGTCGATGTATTTTGTTGAAAAATTGTTTTCTTTCGTGGAAATTTAATCTTTTGGATGATAATTCAATCACTAGTTTAGAAATTAATGTATCTTTTCGACTTTGTCTTTTCTGAAGGAAAATAAATCATTTAGGTCCTTTTGTGGAAATTTAATCATTTTGATTGGAAAGTTATCCTCTTAGTTAGTAATTCATCTATTTTATCATAAAATTAAACTATTTTGCAGAAAATGAATTTTTGTATACAGAATTCAATTTTCGGGCTGAAAATTCGTTTCTTTGATTCAAAAATTATTTTCAGATGATAAATCAACTGTTGGGTTGAAAATTTATGTATTTTGTTGAAAACTCGTCCTTTTTAGTAGAAATTAATTCTTCTTGTTAAAAAATTCATCTTCCTTAGTCACAAATTCAACTGTTTTATGTAAAAATCATGTGTTTTGTTGCAAATTTGTATTTTTGTAGAAATTTCATCTTCTTGGTTGGAAATTCATTAAATTATTGAAAGAAATTCATATTTTGGTGTTGAAATTTCATCTCTTTGGTTAGAAACGTATTTTTATTTGTTTGGAAATCATGTTCTTAGTGGAAAATTTATCTCTTTCGTTTGAAAATTCATCATTTTTGTTTGAAATTTAACAATTTTGTTACGAAGTCCTTCTTTTTGGTTGAAAATTTATCTATTCGGTTGTTAAGTCAAATATTTTCTTAGAAAATTAAACTATTTTGTAGAAAATGAACTTTTGTGCACAAAATTTAATTTTCGGGTTGAAAATTCGTTTCTTTGATTTAAAAATTAATTTCAGATGATAATCCAACTGTTGGGTTGAAAATTTATGTCTATTTTTAAACCTCGTCCTTTTTGGTAGAAATTAATTCCTCTTGTTTAAAAATTAATCTTCCTCAGTCACAGATTCAACTATTTTATGTGAAAATCATGTGTTTTGTTGCTAATTTATCTTTTTGCAGAAATTTAATCTTCTTGGTTGGAAATTTATTGAATTATTGAAAGAAATTCATATTTTGGTGTTGAAATTTCATCTCTTTGGTTAGAAACGTATTTTTATTTGTTTGGAAATTTTCTTCTTAGTGGGAAATTTATCTCTTTCGTTTGAAAATTCATCATTTTTGTTTGAAATTTAACAATTTTGTTACGAAGTCATTTTTTTTGGTTGAAAATTTATCTATTCGGCTGATAATAATTCAACTGTTTTGATGAAAGATTGTTTTGAGTTGGAAATTTAACTCTTAGTAAAAAATTCATCTTTTTGGCTGAAAATATAATTATTTGGTTCAAAATTGATGCATTAGAATTTTTTTTGGAGAAAATTCATCTTCTTGATTGAAAATCCATCGCTTTTAGTTGAAAATATAACTGATGGTTCAAAAATGCATGCATTCCATGGAAAATTTGTCTCTTCTGTGCATAAATAAATTTTTGCTTCTCAGCGGGTCTGTTAGAAGCCTTTCAAACTACTGAAAATCATTAAAAACTGTAAAAATCTCATAAAATCTCGTTCACAGTGCAAATTATGGATATAATAATAAAAAATAGGAAATTTTACATTAAATTTGGGTAAAATATATGAATTTATTACGACTACAAACCTTGCATCGAGCATGTTTGTATTTATTTATTTATTGTATTGTTTTATTCAATCAGATCACGCTGCAGTCAATCAACCGAGGGTGACTCCAACTATTGAGAAGGAAAAGATAACGTCGAGAACTGATGGTCCATCAAGACGAGACCAAGGCAAACAATCTATTATGGAAAAACAAGTAAGTAAGCCCCTAAAAATGAAGAAACTATATTTTGTTTCAAAAAATTAACACTACTTGCCTAAATTTATCCGAAAATAAGTTAGAATTCAACTCATAAGTCTTTTTTTGATGCTGCTTGGAAAAAATAGTTACAGGTAAGGAAACTGAACTTGTATGAGAATTCTATCTTCGGAAGTGTTTGAATGTGGGTTTTCTATTCATTAATTATTTTTTGTGCACTGCAGGTAACATTGGAGGAGCAAATGATTTGTGGTGCTCTTCAAACATTAAACGAAGAAGCTTGCGAGGACGTTCTAGATGTGCCATCACCTTCTGCAGTACCGCTGGACTCACATCCAGGTGAGCCTACTTCTCTTCCGCTTACACTGCCTGTGGTCATAGTCCAAGAACCACCGCAGTCGGACCAAAGCCCTGACTCCGTCATCGAGTACGGCACAAAACTCTAATCAATGCAAACCACGCTGGTGCACCTGACCACTCATAAAAATGCATGTGTTCGCACGATAGACATTCCATTCTAAACTAATTTCCTAAAACGCTAAACTTGCTGCTCAGCTGCTCAGATCAACTGATCGAATATTCGATCGCTTTACCATAGGTTTTTGAATCCACCCACGAAAAAAGAAACGATTGAAGAAAAGAACGATTGCATTAGTGAATCGATTTATTTAAGGAAAGCGGATTGGACGAGCCTCTTCAATTCGAACTGGCGCGTTTGAATCCGACCTCAACATGATTCCAATCTGCCAACTCCGACGTCATGAATGAGTAAACTCCGATAGTACTGAAATTTTGTAATATTTTTTTTCTACATTTTTAAATGATATAGACGTTTCTGAAGCTTTGCTCCCACATTCCTCACGAAATGAAATAATTGTTAATCAACGAGCTCCCAGACCGATCAAAATTTTCTAATCGGTTCTTTGTTCCTGGGCACTAGCCATACATCCAAAACTCAATCCCTTATACTGTGTGCCTCAATCGTTTAAAAACAATGTAGGCCTTAAAGACTCTAGATATGTAAATACGCTTTTTATCTCTCGTGGCCATAATAAGACAATCATTTTCTCGAATTTGAATTAATTCATTTCCTTTATGTATGTCCTCCTATTAAATTATGGAAGTTAATTCAAATTTCGAAAATGTGGCCACGAATAATAGTTTAGAAAGCTGAAAATAACCTGAACCTTACTAGCATAAATCTAAACATTCCCTCACTGATGACTCATAAATTCCAAAAGACTGGAAACTTTCGAAAATGTGCGGGTCCTCTGCGTGTGCAAAAGTCCTGAGACAATAAAAAAGTAAGATGATTGGTGCTATATTAACAAGTGCAAGCGTTAATTTTCTTACGCTTTTAGTAGTATCGTAACTGTAAATATATAGATAGTTTTGATTTTCACAAAAATTAGGCAATGGGAAAGGCAGGGTAGAATCGACTGATTCTCGATTCCAGTCTCAGAACTTCTGTCCACGATGAATGATGAAATGAAGTTTGAAAGTTTCTAAACGAAGCGAATGATCTCTGAGAGACTTGATAACGATAAGTTTGTACAAAATATAAATATGTACAACGTTGCGATTTCCATCCTCAAGTGTATTTGTCGCTAAGAACGAGCGTCTGATTTGTACAAAATCTCCAAATAGTCAAGGAAACGCAAATAGCAAGGAAGTAATCTTAAGAACTAGGCACATAAGAAGTTGGGAAAATTATCAGGCTATCGTCTGATGATTGAATCAGACAAGTCGCGTGAATTGTAAAATGCGGCGCGTTTGTTCAACTGTGATAATCTGTCCCTTATCAACTCAGATTAAAACTAAAAACTGAAAACCAAATACCAAGAGATGCTCCACAGTTTGCCATTTAATTTTATTCGATACACTCATTGTCATTCGACATAGCTAGTTTCATTTTATACAATATTTTCCATAGTTGTATATGGATTCGTCAGGAATGGTATTCGTGAGTGTTCTAACAAATCGTGTGCTTAACAAACCAAAACCAAAGAGAAAAACATTATTTTTTATTTAACTCAATTAGTTTACACTGATCATTTTTTTTGCAAGGTACTGTTTTTCATTCAAGCTTAACTTGCCAAACGAGGCTTGATTAATAGATGTATATATGTATAATGCGTTCTCATCGCAATAAAAAGAAAGAATTTATCATTATATTATAAAAAGTGGCAATAAAGTACTTCTTTTAAAACGACTTCTGCATGTTTTTATTTAACGTTATCAGTGTGGAGGTAATTGTGCCCCTTACCATTTGATCAGATTCCAAAAATCTGATTCACTAGGCGGACGTCAGGGCAGGTCTCGAAATTTCGGGGCGAAAAACCTTTGCTTTCCTTTATCAGAACTTTTCTGTAGACTGCTTTCAAATTTTAATCTTCTCTGAACTTACTTTTTAACTTTGTAGTCTAGAGAAAAATCTATTGAATTGGAAAATTTTCGAAGAAACTTCTCGAATTGATTATTAAAATATTTTTTTATTTGGCCTAACATTATTATTTAGAAAATCATAAGTTTCTTTGAAAATCAAGCACGCTCCATATCTAGAGAAAAGTCTAATTCCATTTTCATCATACTTTTACTTATTAATATATACTTTATACTTATGAATATCTTTTTGCATGCATTTTTTAAAAACTTATGTAAATTTGTTCAATTTAATGATTCTTACAAATCTATTACAAAATTTCGCATTTGATTTTTTAGGAAGTTAAGTTCATTTTCGAAAAAGAGACATTTTTGGTAATATTTTATGAATTTTAATAGGGTGTCTATCGGGAAATGGCTGAGAATTGCAACAAAACCAGGAATACGAATTAAAACGCTCTAAAATACGTTTTAAACAAAAAACAGAAACATTTTTAAACAAAAGCTAGAATTGTTTATTGAATTTAAACTTTGAAATATTTGGAAAGAAAAAAATCCTAGAATCCAGCAATTAAATCTAGACTACATACTCCGACTACACATGTCTCTATTTAAATTGAATAGAAAAATATTATAAAAAAAAAAGAGGAAAGAGAAATAGGGCAACCTGAAATTTCCACTTTTTCCTACTTTTCTCTCGTCTTTTTTAACTATTATTTTTAAATAAAAAAGAAGCAACATTTGTAAAAATGCACCAACGTGTCAATATTCGTTTAACACCCTCACCAAATCATTAAAAACAAGGTTTTCAACAAGCCAAAACCCATTGTTATTGTAAAGAAATAAAAAAATACCATGAAAATAAAAGGAAGGGATATGGTAGTTGCCCTTTATCTCTCCTCTTTTTATTATTTTTTTCAATTTTGATTTAAGGATGGTTGTCCGAATTTGATAGTTAGATTATTGTTTTTTTTCTTTTACTTCTTTAGAGTTCTGTAGATAAACTTGAATGTTGGACGTTGAGAAGAATTTAAGTTTTGATCTATTCTGAATTCTCTTCAAATTTAATTTAATTCTGTTCAAATAGTTTCTATATTAAGATGTCTTCTCAACCGATGATTTTTAATGCTCAGTTTTCTCCTTGTCAATTCAATAGAGTTCAAAATATATAAATAATTCTGGAGGATTTTATAAGATTCATTAAAATTTCAAAATATTCCAAACTTTCCAGACATCTGAGTTGAATTGTCTGATAATTTTCAGTCATAAGAATTACGATTCGGATTCGGAACACTGAATTTTGTTGAAGAATAATGATTCTAAATTTCATAAATTGGATTTGGAGAATCGTAAGAGGCCATTTTCAAATTAATCGAAAAATTGATAAAGAGAATTTTTGAATTCAAATATATTCTGATTCGGAACAAGGAAATTTCAAAATCTGATAAATTCTGATTCGAAACAGAAATTGTCTTTATAAATTTCCTTTTTTTAATCAGGAATTAAATTCTTTCACAAAATTATGATTCCATGTCAAATATTCTCCGTTCCAAGTCAAATTATGATTCTTTACGTCAATTTCGAGGTCTATGTCGGAATTTAAATTTCTTTTGATTAGTAAGTTAAAAATAGTGTAATTCAATAAATAAAAAAATTCAAAGTCGCAGCTTGGAATTATAATTCTTATCGAAAATCCCAGTTTCAAATCAGGATAGATATTGTGAATTTTCTCTTATATCTCTTCAATTTATTCTCTGTTCCAACTTAAAATTAGAAGAATAAAATATATTAAACTACTTTTAATATGCATATTAGTATACTTGAGATTAAAAATCCCGTCATTTTCCGGTTTTACCGATTCCCTGGACAGGTAGACACCCTCATTATTTAAAAAATAATAAAATCAAATGGAGCTTTTTCGTAAAACTGAACCTTAAAAATAAAACTGTAAAAGAATTAGTCAAAGAAAAAAGATTAATTTTTCAGGTGATCGCTCCAGATCAAGAACATCCAGTATATCAGCTCCGGATACAGAATACGTGATTCTACAATCGAACCCTCTTAATCAGCACTGGGAGCCAGTTCAGGATGAACTCGAGAGCACTGAAGGAAGTTCGCAGGACTCAAATAGTCAACTGCATCGAACTGATTCTCAACGAAGTATAGTTTCCCAATTGAGTATAAAATCGTCTTGCTCCTACAATCGTCGGAATTCCTCAAGAAGTGCCACCAACAGCAGACCTTCTTCTCTTCTAGTTTCTCCTCCAGCTTCTCCTAGACCAGCTCTCAGGTCAAAATCGACCGACGACACCTACGCCGACTACAACGATCCTCTTAAATTCCAGAAATCCAGGACTTCTAATCCCAATATCAACCAAGATTCGCCGATGACAATTTCCGTTCCTGTTCCTGTAACCGCCTTTGGAAAGTTCAGCAAACTCAAGGATCGTTTCGCAGGGTCGTCAAATCCAAATCCTCATAAAGGAGACGAAAGTGACGACGAATCCACTCCTTTAGTATCTGAACTTTCTTCCCCGGCGCATTCCAATTCCGATAGTGTTTTTAGAAATGATTTTAGCCCAGACAGCGACTATTCAATTTCTTCTGGAAAAAGCATTCCGAAAGGAGGAGAGCAATCCTTGGATATCGAACATTCAGATTCGATCAATCTTATCTTTCGACAAAACTCCAGCTCTAGTTCAAAACTCCTTTTGAGACAAAATGCAGAAGATTGGGAGAATCCGGAGACACCGGTCTGATGCTTTTTTTTTATTTAGGAATTTAAGTTTTTTTAGGTAATTTTAGAATTTTATTTTATAAGCAAAGTGGTGGTGTGCACTAAAATATAGTGCACTGAAATTGTATTTTTCGATTCGTCCTGAGCCAGCGCATGCTAGAATGTCGAATTTTCGACATTTGATTCAAGCTGATAAAATTTGTCGGTTTGATCCAATTCCTCTCCGAATTTCTCAAATTTCCAATTTGTTTCGAGCCAGCGCGTGTTCAAATGTCAAGTTTTCCACATTCAATCCGAGCTGACATAGAATTTTTGATTCAATATGATTTGGTCCGAGCTATTCGCGTGTTGGATGCCGAGTCAAAATTGGAATTTCGGATTGGATCAAAAAATTATATCTTATTGTAGTAGTCCAGTTTTATTAGATTTTATTATTGCAATTCATTGGGTAAGAACAATTTTGTTTGCCATTTTCAGGGTTCCATATAGGAAGCTTAAATCCAAGAAAACATTGAGAAAGATGAGTTTTACAAATGAATTTATTAGATGTTTTTTGGTATTTTGATTATTTGTTGCTTGAAACTTGATTATACAAATAAAAAGAGGGTTGAAATTTTTTTTAAATCGAATATCTTTTAGATCGAATATCTTTTTTCATTTCGGTGCTATCGCAAAACTTTTGGGATTTAAGTTGTAATTCACACGATCCTCTACAATTTTTGTTTAAAACCTTTTTTTGTAAAAACTACCGTCACTCGGTAGTTGGTAGTGCTGTATTACGAGCGTTGTGCCGTACTAAATTATTCCAAATTATTCCAATTATCTTTTATTTGTTATTTTCATTTTGAATTTTTCTTGTTTTTAAACTTTACTTTAATTTTTTTTTATTGGCATTTCAATTATTTACTATTGTTCAATATAATTTTTTGCGATTATTCATATGATTTCTCTTGTTTGTCGGAAGAATAAAAAAAAAAATCTCAAAAATGAAGAATGAGACAAGTTTTACAAGAATTCGATAACAAAACTTGATTACTAAAATTGTGAGATTCATGCTACAAACATCACAATCTTTAATTTATGAATGTGCAATCTGTAATGATATTTCAAGATTCTTGATCAGTTTGAGTTTTTTTTGTTTCACAAATTTATAAAAAATCGTTATATTTCTTCAACAATTTCAGGCTACTGTAAAAATGCTGCTGATAGTATCAAAATATTGTTTGTATGGTTCAAAATATAATAAAATAAAAAAAAAGCAATGATTATAAATTCAAAAAAATATTAAAAATTATAAAACTCACGTGAAATGAAAACTTTGAGTCGAGGAATTTTTTATTTTTTTTCAAGGTGATGTAATAAAATTTGGAAATGTATTCAGGTATAAATTTTTTGCTTTAAAGGTTATACTTGCTGATGGACTGAACAAAAACTTTGATGATACAGCCATCTTTGGTCTTGAGAAAAATTTTGAGTTTAATTGCTAATGTATCATTTTCAAATCCTTCAAAATGGTTGGAAAAAAATTTAGATGAATATAGTAAAATAAGATGCATGGTTTTCGAAATTCGTCGGTGCATCATTATGATAAACAAAATAATTTTCATAAACTCGCGCAATATGAAAACTGTCGCATTGAGAAAGTATTGATATTTTTTTCATAATAAACAAAGTAATTTTAGAAAAAATACTGATGCAACGTTGAAATTTTTAGGCATTTTTACAGTAACGTAAATGTTGAAGAAATAGAACGATTCTTTGTGAATTTGTGAAACAAGAAAAAACTCAAGCTGATTAAGAACCTTGAAATTTCATTAAAGATTTCATATTCATAAATTAAACATTGTGATGTTTGTCACATGAATCTCACAATTTTAGTAATTAAGTTTTGCTATCGAATTCTTGTAAAAATTTTCTCATTCTTCATTTTTGAGAATTTTCCATTTATTCATCCGACAAACAAGAGAAATCACATGAATAATCGCATAAAATTATGTTGAACAATAGTGAATAATTGAAATGCCAATAAAAAATAACCGAAGTTAGGTTTAAAAAGAAGAAAAATTCAAAATGAAAATAACAAATAAAAGATAATTGCAATATAAATCATGCACACGAAAAATGAGTCAAACCCGTATTTAATTGAAAAAAATAAAAGAGAAAGAGAAAAAATGTAGAGGATCGTGTGAGGATCCAAAAATATTTTCAACCCTCTTTTTATTTGTATGATCAAGTTTTAAGCAATAAATAAGCAGGATACGAAAAAACATCTAATATATTAATATGCAAAACTCTTTTCTCTCATGAAAAATAGTATGAACTGCTTTCTTGAGTAAATTAAAAATACGACTGTTATACGCGATACAAGAAATCACACCTTAATTCAAGATGGCGGGCTATAGATCGATGTCCAAATTTTTCTATTTGTTTCGAACCAGTTCTTGACCAAATCCTATCTCAGCTTAGATGAATGCCCAATTTTTGATATTCGATCCAAACTAAGTTTAAATTTTGTTGTTCAATCTAATTTGGTCAGTCAGACGTGTGTCAAATGTTAAATCGAAAGTCGAAATTCGGATCAAATAAAAGAATTCTGTCCCAGCTGAGTCAATTTTTCGACATTTGATCCAAGCTGAGACAGAATTTTTTGTTTTTGAATTGACCAGTCTGGGCCAGTTGCTTGTCGAATGTCAAATCAAAAATCGAATCGGGTGTCTCAGAATGAATAAAAAAATACAATTCCAGCATAGATTGGTCTCGAAAATTCTACAAAAGTCCGTTTACAGTCTTCAAGTCGAATTCTCCTTGCACACTACCGAATCAGAGCTTTTCTCCTTGTAATCTCTGTATTGGTGGAAAAAATAACTTTGCTTGTGATCAGGACCAGTGATATTTCCTGTTCAAAATTATTTCTCTATTTTCAGCTTTATTATTTTACAAAGACTGTTTTCAGTTGTTTGGAATTTTACTTAAAATTTGAAGTAATTCAAATCCAGATCAGAAACCGACTCTAGTCTAAAATAAATAAGGAAAAGCTAAAGTTTCTTTTTCTATTCAATACAAAATATTTTTTTATTCAACACTAGCTCTGATTTTATCACAAAAACCATCTTGTTTTTTTATTTTAGTTTCGAATTAAAGATATTGCGCAGAATTATAGGAATGAACAAAGGGTGGATAAACGTGACCTAAGAATTGTAAAAAATGTGTCAGCAGTTGAACACATTTGCTAAGATTTTAAATAGTTAAATGAACTCTGGAAACCAGTGTATTTTTATAGAAAGTTCTACTTTAGATTAATCTGCTCAGGAGTTGATAACTGAGTAATTGTGATTTTTATCGTTTCTCTGTGATTCTGCTTTTAATTCAAGAAATCGACAATCGAAATTTTTACTTAATTTTAGCTTATAAAAAGTTACTTAAGTCATTTTTTACAGAGAAAAAGTAGAGATTGTGCAAACAGGTTTTAGGTAATACTTTTGTAAATTGATTTCCTCTTCTGTGAAAAAGGTGTTTTTACTTTTCTGAATTTCTAGGTTCCTGATTAAGTCACAAATACAAATTTAGGAATTTAGAGATTTGGAATTGCAGGTATTGATGCTAAGACGAGAAGATGTCAGTATTATATTATATTTTAGAGTAAATGATAAAATAATAACTAGCGGATATACAATTAAAAGTATGTGCCTTAATTGAATTTTGACAGTTTAATATTTTTTAGATTTATTGGAACTGCTGAAAAACTTGGATCGGAACACTGTTAAGTGTATATAAATGCGGATCAAAGTGATATTTCAATCCAAATTTGTGTGCATTTCAAAGAACCTTGTTTAAAAAAAAAACGTTTTGATAATCTGATGGTGCAGTTATTTTACTATTTATTATTAAGAGTGAGTTACCTAAAGCCGCTTCGTGTCGATCAAATAAATATTTGTGATTGGAAAGACTGAAACCTGATTTGCTCTTATTATTTTGTTGAGGAAAATATTTTTAGAATTTTTATCCGTATTTTTTATTACTTATGCAAAATAAAAATATCAATATTAATATTTGCATCATTTGGTTTTGATTCTCAGTTTAGTGGTCTTTGGGTTTCAGTCTTTTAAAATAAAATTTAACTGTTAATAGAAATATTGTATAATAAGATAAATGATTAAGTATTGAAATTGGATACCAGCCGATAACTAATAAACATGACCTAAAAATGTAATTTTATTATTGATACCCAATTTTTTTTACGTTTGATTGCGTCCCAGAATCGTTTTTATTCAATAGTTTAATTATTTTGGAATTAAAAACGTACAACGTTTTGGTAGAAAGTCAATTTTCTGAATTAAAATTCTATTTTTTTGGGGTTCGTATAAAATTGATCCTTTTGACTAAAAATGCAACTAATTGCTTGAAAATTTATGCGTTTTGTTTAAAATTCGTCTCTTTTCGAACAAGATGAATCTTTCTGCTAGTAATTGAACCATGGGGCTGAAAATTATTCTGTTTTGGTTGAGAATTAAACTGTTCGGATGAAAATTGGTCTTTTTGGTTGACTTGAACTGTTTTCTATTTCAAATTGAAAACTTCTACGGTTGATGTTTCAACTATTACATATTTTGTTGATGACTGATATTATGAACAAAACAATTGATGAATTAACTTTTCGGTTGTAAATCAACTTTTTTTTTTGAAAATCATATTTTCGGGTTGGAAATCCATATTATCGACTAAAAAAGGAATTTCATTTTCGCAACTTGATATTTTTTACATTTTATTACGCCCCGAAATACGTTGATATTCAATAGTTTGATAATTTTCTATTGAAAGCGTACAAACGTGAATTATTTTATAATTAATATTAACAATTGTTCGATTTCGAATTCGAATCATTCAAAATTTCTTAATATTTTGAAATGAAATTCCCTATATAGTGGAACGATTATAAATCCCATGGAGAATAGATAAATCCAAACGGTTCGAAATTCAAAAGTTTTTCAAATTCATAACAGTTGCGCCATTCAAACTCCACACGCGCAAACAGATTACGCCTGCGCAAAAGCTTCATTATTTGGCGCGGATCATTTTCGACAATTCGACGTAGTTCTCGAAGTGAACACTTGAAATTTAATTTCCAAAAGTGTTTCGCAGGAAGCAAGTTCTTTGAATATTTCGATTTACGAAAAATCTCAATATGGCAGGGGTTTGGAGACAAGAGTTGAGTTCTCTCCAAGCTGGAACACAAAATTCCATTCTGATTGGAATAATCATCCACAGTGGAAATCCGAGAATCTTCGAACCAAGCACTGCAAGATGTAAGTTTACAAATTGCATTGATATTTTTTTTCATTTGAATACGAAAATTAGATAAATTGTCCCTAGTTTTTTTTACTTATTGTTATCGCGCCCTATGTAGCGAAATTATTCTTTTAAGAAGATTAACCTCAAATTGATCAAAAAATAACTTTGCGAATAATTGATAATATTTGTAATAATTATATTTATTTCAAGAATAGTAGCAGTTTTATTTTTGACGATAATTCATTTGTTAGAATCCAAAAGTCTTCGCTAATGACAATGATATAAAACAAAAAAAATATCACCAATTCGAATATTAAATGAATATGCGCATTACACCCTCCATGTTTTTCAGGTTCAAACATGAAATATGTAACGGTTTTTTTCGAATATGTTCCAATTATTCGTAATAGTTTAAATTTATGTCTTTTCTTTGTATTTTGTAATAAAACTCAATTTTACTAAGAAAAATCAATTTTCTACTGAAAATATTGATGAATAGTAAGACAGAGAAAATAATTGATATTTACTTCCATTATTTATTGTTTTTGCGCTCTATGTACCATAATTATTCTATTCAGAGCACTTACCTCAAATTCCTAGAAACAAGAATTTTTCAATCAAATTAATTATATTTTTATACCTGTAGGGTTTTTGAGGATTAGAACTTTTTTTTGGACACCAATTTATTTATTAGAACTCAGTTGTCTGAGCTAATAAATTGCAAGGACAAAAAATACTCATAAATTGTAATGTTCAATAAATATGTATCCTCTATTTTCTTAGTTTAAGACACGACATATTGAACAGTTTTTTCTCCAATTTTTTTTATTTATTCATAGTTGAATTATTTATTTTTCTTCATGTTTATAAGTGAGGCCTAAGTTAACTTTTTTTTAAATCTTTGACTAGAATTATCGATGTCGGACTCGCAATAAAAAGCAAATAATGAAAACAGTGAATTTCGACTTTTTTCTTCATTACGCGATGTTTTATCAGCTAATAAAAAATGTAGAAGTTATTATTCATTTTTTTCTATACGTTGGATATAATATTTTTTAATAAAAAAATTGTTGAAAATAACTATTTTGGTGTTTCCAGAAATTATTTTTCAAAGTTTATTTTTATCATTGTTTTGTTGGTAATGGTCAATTTTTTTCCGTTTCGTGTATTTGCCATTGAAATACACTAGAAAAAAATTCAAAAATGCAAAGTAATTTCTTTCCACACGTTGCTGCCTCCTTTTTTCCGATTTTCGGAGTTGCCAATTTCTTTTCTAGGGCATTTTTATCAGTAAAAAGCCCTCAAGCGTGAAGAAAATTCTAAAGCCGGACGGAGAAACATAATTGGGAAGGGTTCGGAAAAAAATAATTAATATACCTATAACAATATATGAAAAAATAAAATAAATAAAACAAGCCATCTCTTTTTTGGTTGAATAGACTTTTGATTCTTTCCCTAGTGATCTGTGAGAATCCCTTGAGGTGCTATGAATATATTTTTCCAGAAAAGAAGCAAATTAAAAAAAAACACAAAACTCATTTTCTTCAAAATTTCCTGTAATTGTATTCATGATTTCCCAGACATAACAAATTTTCATACATTCTTTTCACTCTTATTCCTGCAGGTTTCAAAATTGGTGTTTCAAAACAGGCTTGGAGAAATTGACATAAATGAAATTATAAAAATTATAAGAATGAATTACATCTTACTTCTGACGCTTCTTGTAAAAAAATTTTTATTTTTACCACGGAGGAGATGAATTAGAATTCAATTTCGAAAAGAATTTTTTAGGATCAATTTCTTATAGGACTGTTGAATTTTCGTCCAAGGAAGATGAGTTTTCAACAAAACTGGTGAATTTCCGGAAAAAATTACTTTCCGAAAAAATCCCAACTGAACTGTTGCGTTTACAATCAAACTGCTGAGCATTTAATCGGAATGGACGAATTTTAACCTACAAAAGTGAATTTCCCACCAATGAGTCGATTCCTTCAACAAAATAGTTTGAGAAATCAAATACGATTTTCAGTAAAAGAAATTTCTTCAACACAAAATTTAAATCTGTTTATATACTCGAACAAAAAATTATTTATTAGTACGTTAGAGAAAAGAATTGAATTTTTCCAACACAGTTGAATTTTTAATCCAGAAGAATGTATTCTCTATTCAAAAAGACGAATATTTAAGGAATTAGTCTAATTTTCGTGTGAAGCCGATGTTTTTTCCATAAATCAGTTACATTTTTAACAAAATAATTAAATTTATAATTTAAATGATGAATCTTCAACCAAAGAAATGAACTTTAAACGAAGAAGTTCAATTCCCAACAATTAGTCGAATTTTCAATAGTAAAAGAATTGTACTAAAGAAAAATATAATGGTTTCAATATTACAAAAAGAAGAAATATTTCAATTTTTCAACAAAAACATTTGACTTCAAACAAAGAACATTCAATTTTCTATTTGAAAACAGTTTAATCCAACCAAAAAGACGAACTTCAAACAAAAAATAGCTGCAATTTCTAGCCAAAGAGGCGCGAATTCTTTACAAAACAGATGAATTTTCTACCAAAAAATTCATTTTCAATTAAGGTCATGTTATACATGGGTCACGTGACCTGAATGACAGATTTTTTTTTTGCAACAACTCATATCCGCACCGAAAGAGATTTGGAATTGAAATTTGGGGAAAATTCTAAGAAAAACAATAAACATTTGGTTATATTATTTGGAAAAAAAGTCTAAACAATTTTTTTTTGTTCAAAATTTGCATCACATGGCCTTGAACAATTTGATTCCAAGCTAACAATGGTCATTTTTTAAACAAATAAATAAAATTCCAATCGTAGAGATAGATTTTTAACTTATAAAATTAATTTTCAACAAAGCAGTTCAATTTTAAATCAAGCAATTAAATTTTTATCCAAAAAAATTACTTTTCTATCAAGAAAGATAAATGAAAAACATAATACATACATTTCTAATACAACTGTTAAATTTTCATCTAGAAACGTCTAATTTTCCATGAAAAATGGAAAAGTTATATTTCCAGTTGAAACAATAAAAAATGAAACAACAAAATTCGTGTAATTTCCAAGAAAATCGTTAAATTTTGAAAAATTATAATAAATGTTCAACAAAATAGTTTGATTTTGAACATTTTTTTAACACCCTAACCGAATAGTTGAATTGTCAACTGAAAACTCAATTCTCATGCAAAAGTGGGTTAATTCATCTTTTCTGTTAAGGGTTCATAATTTTAGCTGAAACCAAGGTTAAAACTATAACTCCTTAGTTGGAAATTTATCTTCTTAGTTAATGATTCACCTATTTGGTTGGGAATTCGTCTTTCTTGGAGGAAAGTTGATCTTGTTGGTTAGAATTAAATTTTTTTCTTTCGTGAATGAGACAACTGTTTTATTGAAATTATTCGGTTTTAGTTGGGGAATCAACCATTTTGTTGGAAAATCTACTTTTCTTGGTTGAAAATTGATTTTTCAAACTGCCAAATTCAACTATTCCATTTTCTGTTCAAAATCTATCCTGTTTTGTATAAAATGAATTCTCTTGACTAAAAAATTCAATGAGGTGCTTGGAAATTTATGTGTATTGTCTGTAGTTCGTCTTTTTTTTTTGGTAGAAAATTAACAATTCTAGTAAAGAATGGAACTGTTAGGCGGGATATCATTCTGTTTCGGTTAAGGATATACTATTTGGATGAAAATTGGTCTTTTTGGTTAAATTAAACTGTTTTTGTTCTTGAATTATAAACTTTTATGCCTGAAATATCAACTATTACAGGTTTCAGTGAGAGTTTGTCTTTTTTTTTTAATGATTTGTGACTTTGATTGAGAATTCAACTTTTCGGTTGTAAATTAACTTTTTGGTTAAAAACGCATATTTCCCGGTTGAAAATTCGCCTTTTTCGAGGTAAAACTGAACAATTTGATAGAAAATAGAACTTTCTGCTCAGAAAATTAATGATTTGGAAAAACATGATTTTCAGCTCGAAAATTTAACTGTTATGTAGATAATTCTTTTTTTTCACTATTCCTAAAAAATGTAACCCTTTTTTGGGAGAATAATAATATTTTCGGGTTGGGAATTTCATAGTATTCCATAATATTTTTTTATTTTTTTTCAATTAAATTACAGATGGGGCTGGAGGAGAACGTGCTGTTTGGGCTTTCACTTTCCGTGATTCCCCTGATGATTTCATCAACGTGACTGTATGGGGCAGCACAGAATATATAAACGCGTGCTTCAAGTCCTTTCTAATAGGAACTGTTGGTAGGTTTTTTTATTTGTACTAATTCAATAAGTTTAAGGCGTGTAGATATAGCATTTAAAAAAAAAAATTTTTTTACTTTTTTATTTTTTTGGGTAGTTTTTGAAGGAGTCTTTTCAATAGTCCTGAGTGATTACACAAAACATTTGTTTTTAGTTGGATTTAAAGTAATCGTTCGGCTCTCTAAAAATTATCAATAACCGAATTGAACTTTATAGATAATAAATATTAATTTTGCAGTCGAAATCATAAACGGCAAGGTGCTCGGTCGCAGACCTGATGATTCACGCGATATGTTTGTTCCAACTGTAACCAGCCAAATGCAAATCACTGTAAACGAAGGAAACGCACTTATTCAGTGCCACGACAGAGAAGGCAGAGCTCAATATGAACCCTTACTCAGATTGCCAACAAAGGCCATGAATTCACTCGTATCTTTGAACTATGTTCTGGAAAATATCGAAATGCTTAGAGAGCAGTTCATCGATCTTTTGGTCGTCGTCACCTTTGTAAGATTTCGATTATTTGCAGGGTGTCTAAATGACCGGAAATTTGATACAGGGATCAGGAATTTTTTCTCAGATGTATTATAAGATGCGTTTTATATATTTTGTTTCTCTCATGCTGAGTTGCAATCGGGAATTTCAAGAAAAATTATAATTCAAACTTGAAATAGGGAATTTTACAAGATAATTACAATTCTGACTTGGAAGAGACAGGGTGGCCACTGACCAAGAAAACTAGGATGACCGGGAATTAGCCTAGAATTAGCTAGAGAATGTCCAGGAACTACATCCGTTGAAATATCATTTTATATTTAAGATTTTGAAGTTGATCTTCTGGTCGAGAATTCTACTATTTGTCAGAACATTTATCTATTTCTTTAAAAGCAATCTTTTTTGGTTAACAGTTATTCTTCTTATTTGAAGAAAAATTTAAGTCTTTCGTTTGAAATTCGTCTCTTTTCAATAGAAAATCTATCCTTTTGGATTAAAAATTCATATTTTATGCCCGGAAGTTTACTCTTTTTGAATATAATCCAGGATTCATTTCCTTTGGTTCAAAATTTTACTATCCGGGGATCATTCATTTTTCTGTTGACATTTCGAATTTTCGATAGATTGAAAGTTCATTTTTATCGTTGAAGATTTTACTACTTTATCCTTGATTTAAAATTTGATCATTTTGTTGACAATTTAACAATTATCTCAAAAAGTCATCTTTTTTGGTAAAAATTGAACTATTTGGTAGGAAATTTCTCTTTTCTGTTGACAACTCAACGATTTTGTTGGAATATTTATTATTCCGTTGACGATTTAACTACTTTGTTAAAAAGTCATCTTCTTGGGTCGAAAGTTTCACTGTTTTTTCCAACATATGTCTTTATCATAGGAAGTTTATCTTTCATGGTTTTATTTATGGTTCTTATTCGTCGTTTTTGATCAAGAAATCTACGATTTAATATAATAATCTTTTTCTCTGAAAAGTTCAACTTTCTTGGCTGATAATTCAATTGTCTAGCAAAATATTCGTCGCTTTTTCTTAGATATTCATCTGTTTAGATTACACTTTTGTCCTTTGAACAGGGGATTTTGTAAAGAATTATAATTTTGACTTTGGAACAGTCAATTCCGCAAGGTATTAGAATTTTAATAAAAACTTGAGGAGAGGAAACTTCCGTTACGAGTTATAATTCATGTTTGAACAAGGAATTGTTAACAGGGGATTTTCGTGAATAATTGTTATTGTGACTGGAAATAGGGAATTTCTGTAAAGAATTATAATTACTACTTTGGGGAAAGGAATTTTCGTTGAGATGCATGATTTTTTGTTTTAGGTTCATTTCATAATAGGTAAAAGAATTTGAATTCTTATTCAAAAGAAGATAAGCGATAATTCTTGTGGAGAATTATGATTTTGACTTTCAAACAGATAATTTGGTAATTAAATACCATTCTGTCTTGAAAAAGGTAATTTTTGACATGGAACGGGAAATTTTTGAAATTAATTTCAGTTCCGATTTATAAAAAGTGAATTTATAAGTCAATTCCTGTTCCGAATCAGTATTTGTTTGCATTAAAAAAAATTTCTTCTCGCAAATAAAAATTAGTGAGGATTTGAAACTTCCTTCTTTCAAATTTTAGAAAGAGTGAGTAGCTATATTTTTTGATCAAAATAGAAAATCTTGTGAATAGGTTTAATTCTGACTTGGGGCAGGGCAGTTTTGGAAATTAATGTAATTGTAAATTGAAACGGGAAATTTCCGTGAAGAATCATTATTTGTTATTACAATTGAGGATCTTTGATGCAGAACAGGAATTTTAAATAATAATATCAATTCTTATTAAGAAGAAGGGAAAAAGAAACATTCTTCTTCCAATTCAAAATTATAATTCTTTTCCAATCTGTTCTATTCCAGATCAGAAATAAAAAATCGTTTTGAATAATTTAAATCTTTTGAACTCACCTGAATTGACCGGGAAAAATAACCGATTGGCCAGGAGAAAACAGAGAAACGACCAGAAATTTCAAATTATCCGTCGCGTGGACACTCTGATCTTATTTTATTCATTACAGTGATTTTTTTATTGTTTCAAGTTCTATCAATGAATATTATTGTACTAATTCTCAATCTCAGATTGGTGAAGTGCGTGACATTATTAGTCGAGATGGCCGTTCTTTCAAGTGTCGTACTTTCGAGGTAGTAGATGCATCGACGGAAAAAGCAATTTCCCTACAACTCTGGGATCTCGAATGGATCAGGTTGTCTGAACTTTGGGAGCCTCGGAAAACTGTTCTGTTTCTGTCAGACGCTCGTGTTGGATACGACAATTTTAAGAAGAAGACGGTCATATCTATCGGTAAAGTATTTTATTCATATCAAAAAAAATTTTGGAACGATAGATTTTAATCAAAAAACTTCTATAATAATCGTTTTTCATCTACTTAATTATAGCAAGGAAGACTTTGATCACAGAGAACCCGAGCGTCCAACAAACCAGCGACATAAGACTTGCCATTTTGAACAGACCCGAGTTTTCGCCCAGTGACCCTTACTCCCTTCCAAATCGTAAGGAGCTCTCATTTTCTATTGAATAAAATTGATAAAGAAGGAATCAGGGTCCGGGTCGTGCGACTTCTCCAACTCGTGAAAAAATTGGAATAGTCGACTCTTTCCGTTCTTCTCAAAAGTTTTCTGCTTTCAATTTTATTCAAATAAAAACTTTTATAATTCAAATTCGAAACCAGAAAAATAAACTCCTTATGAAAGTTTTATAATGGGAAAATTTGCAGCTAATAGCGTTTGGAATAAAACAATTTTCGATTGCTTGAATCCATATTTGAAGTTTCAACATTTTTAAAATTTTAATTTAGACATGTTTATCATTATCATGGACAAGTATCAAAATCAAACCCAAACAATTAATATTAGGAACTTGAGAATAGGAACTTGGAACGTACGTATCCAAAAATAATTACGCGATGTTCTATGGGGGAGGCAAAGGAGGCGCACTAGGAACTGGTTTTCTTATAAACAAGCGAAT
>WSXT02170785.1:0-14181 GCA_011762715.2 Neuroterus valhalla | reverse complement strand
CGGCCGGGGGAGGCGGGGCGGGGGCGCGGGGGGGGGCGGGGGGGCGAGCGGGGCGGGCGGGGGCGGGGCGGGGGGGGGGGGGGGGGGGGGGGGGGGGGGGGCGGGGGGCGGGGGGGGGGGGGGGGGGGGGGGGGGGGGGGGGGGGTATTTTAGCGAGAGGGGCATGCCGCAAGGAAGAATCCACGCAGGAGAGACTTGCAACAGAAAAGACTTGCCATGCCTCAGAAGAGACTTGCCGTAAGGGGACGTGCTGCAAGGGAGACTTATCTCATATGAGACTTGCCACGTGAGAGACTTGTTGCAGGAGGTAATTGAATGAACCAGAATAATTCAATTTTCAACAAAATTATTAATCATCCAACAGACTACTAGCATGTTCAAGCAAAAAGCTGAATTTTTGACCTACAAAGAAGAATTTCCAAACAAGGAGATTAATATTTTACCAAGAGACGATTTTCGACAAATAAATGAATCAGTTTGAAAATTTTTTTTCAACGGAAAAGAAATAGAACATTTCGATACGTATGTAAGATGTAATTATTTAGCGAATGAGATGTTTTCTGCACGAGCGACGCGAGTGACAAAAGTCTCATGAGCTAAAATTCACCTCTCACACACGTGTGGAACAGTATGTTATACAACGAGAGCCGAAAAAATCATGTAGAAGTTGTGATTTTGAGGTTGGAGTAGTATAAACTAATTTTCAAGCAGTTTGATTTAAGAAGGAAGAAATATAAAAAGAAAAGAGTACCTGCATTTTTTAACTACAAAGGAGAATTTTCAACTAAAAGGCTTCTTATAAAGCAGAGACGAAGATAAGAAGAGAGGAAGAGAAGGAGAGAGTTAGAAAAAGAAGAAAAGAAGATAATGAAGAGAGCAAAGGCAAGAAGAAAAGAAGTAGAGGAGAAGATAGTTGAGGGAAAAAGAAAAGAAAAACATAAGATAAGAGGAGAAAAAGAGAAAATGAGGAGAAGCGAGTTAAGAAAAAGAAAGTAGGAGCAAAAGAGAAGAAGGGAAGAAGAGAGTTAAGATAAGGAGAGGAAAAGAGGAGAAGAGAGTTAAGAGAAGGAGGGAATGAGAAAAGAAGAGAAGGAGAGGAGAAGAAAATGAGAGAAGTAGAGAAGCTGAGAAGAAGAGAATAGGAGAAAAAGGGGAGAATAGGAGCACAGAGGATAAGAAGAGAATTAAGAAAAGAAGAGAGTTAAAGGAAGAAGTTAGCTTTACGATCAGAATAAGTGGCGAAGAGAGTTAAGAGGAGAAAATAGTTAAGTCATGAAGAGAAGAACCCAGTTAAGAGTGGAAGAAAAAAAGAAGAGAGTTAAGAGAAAAAGTGAGTTTAGAGAAGAAGAAAAGAAGGAAGTTGAGAGAAGAAAAGAAGAAGAAAATTAGGAGAAGGAGAGAAGAAGAAAAGAAGAAGAAGAGATAACCAAATAATAATTTCACAAAGAAAAAGTTTTTTCTTTCAACTGGATTGATGATTTCCAAGCTAAAAAAGATAAATTTTGTACGAAACAGTTGAATTTTCCATTAAAAAAAAGGATTTTCAATGAAAAACGTAATAGTTGATGAATCAGCTGTAAGACATTCGAATGAAAACTCTTGAACTTGTGGGATGCTACTCATCTAAACTTTTTTTTTGTTGAAAAAACAAAATGACGGTTCTGGCCCTAAAAAAGTTTGTTGCGGATTTGGGCTGAGATTGTGATTTTTCCGGGAAATCTTTTGCGGCACGCTAGAGCACGAACCTCGCAGAATTCAGCAGACCTTTTTTCTCTTTGAATGTCGTTTCCAACTTCTTGAACATCTCATCCTGGGTTCCAATCCCAGCGGAGTATGGAGGCGGTCCTTTTTCACAGAGGGTTGTATTCAATCTTCCGGTATTATTTCCAAAATGGTTGGATGTTATCTCTCATGATTTATTTTGCTGACTCGTATGATGAGTAATCACTTTATCTTCCTTGATGGTCTCGCGTGTGAATTGGCACTGGTCAGAGATTTCGCCTCAATTCGCGATTCAAACTTTAGAGGTTTTGCTCGTTAGCGAGTTATATAGGCATCCGATTACCTCCTGAATGTTGACCGTCAGAAGTGCTCTATTCAAAATCGATTTAGACTTACCACAATTCCAAGTGTCAGGAATGCGTCTGATATGTTTGAAACTACCATTCTGCTTCTATTTAACTTTAACTTCTTTTTCCTCTACCTTTCCACCAAAGCTTTCCGTTTTCTCTTCTCTACACTCCCTCATTTTTCTATTTTACTCCTCTAGCTTTTTCTAGCCTTTTTATCCATTCTTCTCCCTTCCCTCTTCCTCTAATGTTTCTTGAAACTCACTTCCCATCCTTTCCTCTCCTCTTCACTCATACAACCATCCCATACACGCTCCTATGTCTTCTTCACCCATTCACATACTCTCCACTTTCTCTTATCATCCTTGTCCCAATACGCTGCATCCAATACTTCATTTTCTAGTCTTCATTTAGTTATTCTCGCCCATCTCCTTTCCCCTATCCTTTTTCCAGATACTTTTGCAATCCTTCTTTTACTATTACCCTATAAAATTTTCCGTATGTTGATTCTCCCATCCTTTACCATCTGTCTGTTATCTGAATTTCTTTATCTCTTTTTTCCAATTCCTCATTCCTGCTTTCTATCCTTATCCCGCAATCTTTCAAGGACTTTTTTCTCTCTTCTTTCCATCGCGCTTATCCTTCTGCGATCTTTCCTCTTTCCCCCACCCCTTTGATGTCTTTATTCTTGACTCATCCCGTTAAAACTCCTCTCTTACCATATAAACCGGAGTTCTCACCCCTTACGTCCATGTAATATATCTTCCTTGGATCTTCTCTATCCCCTTTCCCTCCTTCCATCTCCATATCTCTGCCCAATCGCTTATTACCGGCTGAGTTAGCGTATCAAACAACCCCATACGCCTCATCCAGTCTTTTCCAAACCTTTTTTTCCTATTCCTCATACCTGTTTTATTACTCTCGCCGTTTCCTAATGCTTTCCCCAATATGCGCTTCATGCTCTTCATTCTTCTGCGCGACAAAACCAAGATACTTGAATTCCCATGCCTCCTCTAACTTTTTATCTTCGCATCTTGCTATTTGTTTTTTATTTCTTTCTATCACCTTTTTAAACCTCATTACCTCAGTATTATCTATATGAAGCCACAGTTTTCCTATCAGGGTACTTTTTCAATCGCGTAATTGAACTCGCCATTTATTCGTTACTATCACTATTCCCAAATGCCAGTGTGTATATTTTTCCTTCACCTAGCCCTACTCCTCCCAATCCTTTTTTCTTCATCTCTTCCACCAAATCTCTTTGAAATATTAAACAGGAATGGGCTAAGAGGACATCCCTGTCTCATACCCTTACCTTATTTTCTGTTCTTCTGAAGATTTATTTATATCCTCCCTGTCCAACGAATCAAATGCCGCTTTCAAATCCACAAACTTTGCTCTCAAGCACCCTTTGTTTCTTTTGATTCTCCTATTTATAATATAATTTATCACGCAGATATTATCCATCACTCCTATACCTTCCCCTAACCTTGTCTGATTCGGTGGAATGATGTTCTTTTCCCCTACTTCTTTCTTCAACCTCTCTAGAACTATTGAAGCATAAATCTTGTATGGTGTTGGCATCAGCTTCCCCCCCCCCCATCATCTTCAATCTCTTTCCTTTTTTACTATTGGTACCATCATCCTCCTTTCCATATTCCTGACAAGTCTTTCCCTTTCCATACCTTGTCTATAGCTGCTAATTTTTCCTATTTCACTGTCCTATCGCTGTTTCTAATTCTTGCCTTATGATACCTTCTTTTACGTCCTAGTCCTTTCCTCTTTCCCTCCATTTGTAATTTCCTTTTCCACTCCTAACAATTCCATGAAATATTCTTTGCATTCTAAAATTTCAATCTCTTCAATAATTCTTTCTTTTTCGTCTCTCTATTAACTATTTTCTGTACTTCTTCCTCTGTGTTAGCCCTTCCTGCCTCCTTTTCAAACATTCTTTCCTCCTCCTCTTTTCTCCTACCACCTACCGCATTATATTTCTTCTTGTTTTGTTTTCTTCTGCACTACTAGTCCCTTTTTCCATCTTCTGAACTCATTTATTACTTCCTCTTTCTTCTGATTACATTCCTCATCCCAGATGCCTCTTTTCCCCCTTCTCTGACTCCTTTTTTAACATATCCCTAATTTTCCCTTTATCTTTCCTATCACTATTTCCATCTCTTCATTTATATTTCCTTCTCTCCTCTTCAATATCGTTATATTTTTTCTATATTCTCCTATTCCCTCTGCTGAACAATGAATTTTTCCTATTTTTTTAAATTAAATTTCCTTTGCTGTTTGCAGTCCGTCACTTTCGGCTCTCTCAATTGTCAATATTAAAGTCTCTGCTTGATTTTGCACAGTTTCACCCAACTGATGTTTATTATCGACGTTCTCCCCACTTATTTAACTTCTCGCCTGCTCCTTCATTGCCAATTCAGACTAGGCGTTCTCGGTTGGGGTTCGCCGGTTCGGTTGGACTCTCGGCCAATCAGCGCGTAC
The DNA here is from genome assembly GCA_011762715.2 of Neuroterus valhalla. Taxonomy (NCBI): domain Eukaryota; kingdom Metazoa; phylum Arthropoda; class Insecta; order Hymenoptera; family Cynipidae; genus Neuroterus; species Neuroterus valhalla. The sequence continues at coordinate 9,616 of WSXT02170785.1, read as the reverse complement.
TCGGCCCGGTTCCGGTTCGAGCATTCAGGTTCGATTCTAATTTCAACCGTACCGTTCGCAACCGTAGCCAATGAGAGCGCTCGCTGAAGCTCCGAGGCCTGTCAGCTGTTTCATGAGCTTGTTGAAACCGGACCGGCGAACTGCAACCGAGAATGGCTAGTCTGAATTGGCCTTAAGTCGGTTCTTCTTCAAGAAGGGTGGTTTTTTGCTGCTGTGAAAAGGAGCGACCATATTATGACTTCCTTCTGCGTCCTACCCGCAGGTAAAAAATACGTTGCTTGACAGGTTAAAGGTGAAAAATAAGGCACGGAAGGAATGGAAGGAGAAATGTGTGAGATTCGCAATAAGGGCGAAGTATGGTCTGAAGAATGAAAGACAGAGCTGGTAGTATTATTCATTTAAAAAAGAGAGGGGAATAAGGTACAAGAGTATGAGGTCATCACGCTCATATGAGTTGGCTGTAAAATTAACGTGAAAGTGCTTGTGAAGAGACTAGAAAGACAAGTGGAAGAAAGGGAGTGTAGAGCACAGGAACTTCTGATGGAGGAAAGGGTAACTCGTTGCGTTGTTTGTGGATTTCAAAGCAGCTTCTGCCTCTGCGAACAGGAGAGTTCTTTTGATACAGTAAAGAAGGAAAGAAGTGACGAGCAGAGAATCGAAAGGGAAACATAAAATAATATATAATATAATATAATTCTGGACCAAACTGTAGAGAATGAAGTCGGCGGAGGGAGGATGAGGAACATCTGCAATAAGGCATGTAAGGAGGAAGGAAGGAAGTACATAAGAAATAATGAAAAAAGAAGGGAAGGGAGAGAAGTGTATAGAAACGGAAGTAGGGAAGTAAATAACGAAAGGAGAGAAAGAAGGGAGGACAAAAGTACGAAGAGGATATCACAAAGAGAGAAGCAGAGACGGTGATGGGGTCTTTGGAAGAAGGAAAGGCAGCAGGTCTTGATAAAATCCCCAATGAAGTTTGGAAATGTGGAAAAGGAATGAAAAGAGTAAGCATGCATGAAGTGCATGAGGGTAAAGGGAGGGGAAGGGTGGCAAGAAATATGAAAGGAAGGGACAGTGGTACCGGTAGTGGGAGGCGGAAAGGAGAAGGTGTCAAAAACCATAGGGGGGGGGGGAAGAAGTCGACATTACATATGATATATGTGGCAATAGTATTGAAGAGGTTAGTGAAAGGACTAGAGAAAGAGAAGATAATTTTACCCTATGAGACTGGGTTCAGTAATGTTATAGGAGTGATGAATATTGTTCATGCGATAAATTTTTTTCAAAAATAAAAGAATGAAAGAAGAAAAAAAGAATACTGATTGCAATGTTTGTGGATTTTTAGGTGGCGTATGACTTCTTGGACAGGGAATGGACTGATAGAGCAATTGAAGAGAGAGCATAATACAAGTTTTGATTTTGATTTTTTGTTTCTGGATTAGAAGAAGATGGAGAGAAAAAAGGTAGGGGAGAGAACGGATGGATTAATAAACGTTTGGAATGCGGTCATAATTTCGATCGTTCAAAATTTTACTCTTCAAACGTTTCTCTAACTTCTTTGAACGTTCAAACGTTTCTCTAACTTCTTTTGAACGCTTACCAGATTTCTTCAAACGTTTTTCAAACGTTCTGAAAACGTTTGAAATACGCGTGGAACTTATAGTCACTCAACATTTTATAAGCCAAACGTTTTGAGAACGTTTGTGGAACTTTTTTGAAAAGTTTTGTTTACATGAGTATCAAAAACCAGGGAAAGTATCGAACGTTTCCAAAACGTTTTTCTGATCGGAAATTCCAAACGTTTTTGGTTCGCGAGAAAACGTTTGTGTATTATCCGTGATATGAGGAGAAGGAGTAAAATATGTTTCCGGGAGAAGGAGCAGAAGAACAGCCGAGTTAGATGTGACCTACGCGTTTGTGCTGAGGAGACGGAGCGACGTAAAAGGACTGCCACTTGCGTTCTACCCGCAAGTGACAAATACGCTGCTAAACACGCTAGGGGTGTGAATGAACGGCAGCAGCATTTCATTTTGATATGTTGCAGTCGAATGTATGATGCGTAATCTACATCCGAGGTCATGTCTGCATTCATGAAGGATTGAAAAATGGTTTGAGGAGGTAAAAGAGGGAGTAAAAGATTAGCTAATTATGGCGTGATGCCTGCTTGTGTTTTGAGAGGACGGAGCGACCGTAGGAGAACTGCCTCCTGCTTTCAATCCTCAATGATTGAAGTGTAACGTGGTTTAGAGAAATCGACCTAACAGCCCCAAAAATCCATTGGCAGGTTTTCGAAGATTCTGATGAAGAATTTTTTCCTTTATCAGAATCATTTAAAATCTGCAAATCAATTGTTGGGGCTGTTGGAGCGATTTCTCTGTACCACGCCACATGTACTGTTCAACAAGAGTGTGAGTGTGCAGGGGTGTATATGAGAGGCAGTTATAACTTGTTCAGGTATGTTGCAACCAAACGTATGATGCGGGATCTACAGCTAAAGGTTGAGTCTGTTATCATGAAGGACTCATAAATGTTTGTAGGAGAGGAGAGGGGAAACAGGATGATGTCTGATTAGAGTGTAATGCACTTGTGTGTTCTAAAGAGACGGAGCGATCTAGGAGAACTGCTCTCCGTGTTCTACCCGCAAGTGATGAATTCGCTGCTCTACATGTTGAGAACAAAGGTGAAAGGCAGGAATAACTTATTTCAATAAGTTGCAGCCGAAAAAAATGATGCCAGATCCACAGTTAGAGATGAAGTCTACTATCATAAAGGATTTATAAACATTTTTAAGATAAAAAAGAGGAAGTGGGATGATAGTAGGCTAGTTTTTGATACACTGTGTTTTCTAAGGGGACGAAGCGACTTCAGAACATTGCCTTCTATGTTTCATCCGCAAAATATAAACGAGCTGCTGGATATGTTAAAGATGAAAATAAAAACCAGGATAATTTACTTGAGATGTGTAACTTTATTTGACGCATAAACACTATTATGAGTTTATTATCCTAAATAAATTTCAAGATAGTTGCAGCATAAATGTCTGGTTTTAACTCTACAATTCATGGACTGGGTTACAGTAATTGCATCATTAGAAATCTACTAACGACGGTCACGATTTCTCGATCAAGGTTCACTAATGGTTTCTCTGAACAAGGAAGAAATCCACGAGAGTGCCGCAACAGTGAAATGTGAGCGGAGCTGATTATTTACATCTTTCTCCCTCCTGTAAATTCCAGGCGAACGAATGGTTATCATAGCTACATCAGGTACACAAGAACGTATGTCTTGACCAATCGGGTGTTAAATTTTTTGGAATGGGATCAAATCTATCCGACCTGGCTCTGACGTAGGAGCTTTAACAGAGTGTCCATCTGTTGATGTATCATTGAAGATTTGAGCGTGCGCTACGGCCACAAAATCAGATACTACAAATGCATCGTCTTGTTTTCCATGTAAATCAACAAATTTGACCATATCGTAGGGCTCAACCACATATTCTCTAGGTGATATTTGATCATAATCCTCTTGCGGATCTTGCGGAGGAAGTCCTGCTAGGTCTGGTGCAATCTTAGTTGTACGCTTCTGACACTTGTGAATAAAAGATGTTCTTCTTACAAGAATAAGACAAGTAATTTATTAGCTTTGTTCCATATAATAATATATTTGCATGGCGCACTCATCATATTAACGCAATTGTATTATATTACGCCTTTCAAATGGGTATATCAATGCTTGGAATTTTTTTCGGCTTTCGATAAGAAATGTTGATAAATAAAAGGAAAAATTGGAAGTAAGACCCACAGAAGTTGTTTCATTTCATTTGGAAAAGGGGAACCCCTGATGTACACGCTTACCATTGGAGTATGTTTGTTATGGCTCACTCATATTCTATACCTTCATCTCTAACACATGCAAATAATTTTAGTTTGATGAAGAAGTAAGAAGGGACCCTTTATCAAGTTATTTTCTTTTCCCTGAGATGAGAGTTGCTTGAAAGGGCCTAGAGCATACCTCTCGAAGCCTCTTAAGGGAGCCCTGGTAGCCTGCTGAGGCCTTTGTCAAGAGCTCCAAAGGCTCATCTGTAAGGCGCCCGCGTGAAGGGCTAGGTTCTTGCAGAATGCTGTGATGGGTCTTTGTGAAAGCGTCTCGGAGGCCTATCCAAGGGGCTCGCTCATTTGTTCTTGTTGGCCTGAAGGAAATTTTTGGAGACCCAAAGTGCCCTCGCAGGAGGTGCCAGTGATCAGCTCTGGGAGCCTAAGACGGTTGGTCTCTAAGAGGAGGCTTTGCAAAAAGGCCCAGAATATCTTCACGGGAGACCTTCTCGTAATGCCTTCAGGGGTGCTCTAGAAACCCTGGTACGATACTTGGCAAATTTTTGTGAGCGTTTCTGTGGACCCACGTAGGGGGCTGATGAAACTTATATTGAGATTCCTGAAAGGCCCTCACGTGTGCCTTTGTGAACGATTGAGAGGAGTCTCGAAGGTTTCCATGTAAACATCAGAGAGGGCCTTGCGGAAGGTCATAACAACAAATTTCCATTGCAGTTATTAGTTCTAGCTCACGTTCCTTTTTCAAAAACAAAAATCTTAAACTTCTACTTAGGTGCTGGGCGCCAGGCGCGCATGCGCCAGCCGGACACTCGAAACTCCGCTCAACACCGGAATTGGAACCATGAGCTAGATGTTTGCGCGATAAGGTTCAGCCTCCGTTAGAGTAAATGTAGAGGGGGTGGTTTAGCCATTTTGAGAGATACTCACAAGGTCTCTATTATCTTCCTCATGAATAAGAAATGCTATATTAAACTGTTCCACAAAGGGTTACATGTATTCAAAAACTGACGTAAAAAGGGTCGGTATCTAGTTTTTACACATGTCGGAAGCACGTGGCGGAAGCCATGGTTCAAAATTTACAATTCTTCGGGGGGTAATTAGAAGGGGAAAGTTTGCAACGAGAGAAGCAGCCTTATTCGCAAAATTAACTTTAACCTGAACACAGTGGCGGACTGGGTACCTGAGGGCGCCCGCGGGTAGTCACTGGGTAAGGGCGCCTTCCTAAAGAGCAAAAAAAAAAAGGTATTACCTTTCCTGTCGCATAGCAGGGTACCAAGCCACCAAAGTTCCAACTTCTCAAAATCGTTTTTTCTTGAAATAAAATTGTCTCATGGACGAGAAGTAAAATTTTTTGTCTTTTCATGCTCCAATTAACATACATTCAATAATTCTAAATATTGATCTACTTCAATTAGGAATACTTCGAAAAGCAGGAAATCGGTTAGGAAGCGAAACTAGAAAAGGAGATAATAATGAATTTTTGGGAATAATTAGATTCTTTTTATTGTACATATCTCTAAAACAATGAAAATTTAATTAACTAAATCACTACATTTCTGATGCTCTATATAATCAGAAAAAATTATACTATATGCAAGTCAATACAATTTTTATCGCTTGGTTATGAGTTCTGGAACGACAAACAACTCAATCCTTATAAAACTTTTGTTTGCTCTGGAAGTATAAATTGGAATTCATGCACGATCGTTATGTTTCGATGATTTGATATCTTATGAAGTACAGTACGTATAAGAAGTAAAATTTTGTTAAATTTCTTATAACTCTCTCATGTTTAACATTAAAAACATTTATATTGTTTAAAAACATGATCCAAGAGGGCGCCTACATGCCTCAGGGGGGCGACTGATGGGGTGGGCGCTGGCGGGATCTCCCGCCTTCCAACCTATGGCCAGTTCGCCACTGCCTGAACACGGAGAATTCATCCGAATTTCAACTCACATGAGCAACAAGCTGACCCTACCTCAGATTGTGAAATCACTGATTCTAATTTTGACGCTTACTAACAAGGTTTAGATTACACGAGAGAACAGGCGGTATGACCCGTTCTGGCACGAAACTGCTGAACGAAAGACACCTTGACAGGGAGGGACTCGAGCGCGTCGCCCCGACTCCTTTGAGTGGTCCTTCAGTGGCTCGCGCTGCTTAGGTGCTCCCGTTGCGCTGCTGTTGGATTGGTGGATCCGCTCAGCTTGCCTCTAGGCTTGCCTAATGCCTTCTCTACTGTCGCCACGTCGCTCTTGTGCAGGAACGGCTTCGTAAAGGCCTTTAAGTGATCAAGGAAAATCTCGACAGAAAAAAAAATCCGTAAACATGACCGGCATGAGTAGACTCTCGTCCTATCCGGACCAAGTACATCTGCATTGGCAACAAACCTCAACATATCTCAGATGACCAGACCTGATTCTCATCCCACTCCGGGAGTCTTGAAGTAGATCTGGAATATCGCATCTAGTGCCTTGGCATCGAGGGCCTCAAGAAGGGTTATGAGAGCGATTCCTTCCTCAAAACAATTGCTGGCGTGTTTAAGGGTTTGGCTCCTAGGCGAATAAGTCATTCCCAAAGCCTAGCGAATGTTGACCTGTAGGAACGTCCGTGGCCTTGGAGGCATCTAATGAAATCGCGCCAGATTCCGGGATAGTTGGAGACAGTAAATGGACAAGCGGGAACCAGATTCAATTGGAATCTCGATTCTTTAGTAAAGTAACCACTGAGTAATTCGTAGTTCCTCAGGCGTCCCTTAAGTTTCTTAAATCCCTCGATGTCCCATGGTGCATGAAGTCGAAGCGAGGTCGTAAACAGGGAATACAAAACAAAACGTATGAGCCCTCAAACTCTTAAAATTACCCTAACAAATGCCCTTGGAGTGTCGTACCACGTGACAGAACGTTATTTTTAAACAGAGTTGATTTAAATAACTGGAAAAGTTGCTGATCAAAAATCTGCGGCGTCACAACTCCCACGGGGAATTCAGGAGCCAGAGCCCCCCGAGTAAAAAAAAGATTAGAGATTCAAAAAATTTCTATGAATCCGAAAATTCCCAAAATTTTTCTCATTTTTCAGATCTTTGGAGACTTTGAAAATCGTTATCACGAGCAAAACGAACATTATTTCTCCTTGTTTTCCATAGTTTGGCCAGAAAATGGAAATTTTATATTCTTTCAAGTGTGTTATCATGATTCAAACAGAAACTATATGTCCTACTGAGAAATATTCAACAGAAAATTCGTATGTCTTTTCAAAACAAACAATTTTTTTCTAGCGATTTTTTCGTATCTCGCATAGTTTTTTAGAAAAATGGAATTTTCGGATTTTGTGTAGAATTTTTCACGATTTAAAAAAAAGCTATGGATCTAATAACAAAATGGTCTAATTAAATTTTTAGATCTTTTTAAAATGAATACTTTTGTTGCTTAACATCTTTTTGCGTCTTGCATAGTTTGAGCGGAAATGTGAATTTTTCATTTTTCGAAAAGCTTTTTCGATGGATAAATTCAGAACAGTTGGTCGAAAAAACCTGTTTAACAAACCCGTCCTTTCTTTTTCGACCTCAAAAAGTGTGCCAAATCCAAATCCAAAATGATCCTTCTTTCGAAAGTTATCGAGTCTACAGATAATAGAATAAAGACAGACATCTTTCTAGAAATCGTTTTTTCTGATTAGGGGGGTCTCAGAACTCGGAGATTTCCTTAAATCCGTGAAAGGCGATTTCCACCTAAAACCAATACCTCCTTATTAATGAGAATGTAAAAATAGAAGAATTTAAAAAAAGGTACAGTTCCAGCCACAACTAGATTAGCCTAATATGAAATAATAAAGTTGTTCAATGTTCAACTACACCATATTTTCAAATAAAAAAGATGAATTTCTAACAGAATGATTTGAACTAGATAGTTGTAGTGTAGTACAGTTAAAACAAATTATCAGTTCTGCAACACCCACTTTAGAAATTGGAGTTCTCATGCTTCTAAATTGTGCCTGAAGGACCATACTGTGTGTGAACAATTCTCGCGCATGCGCAATATAAAAATGGCTTCCGTCAAGCACTGGTTCACAACCATGCACTGGCCTAATAAGTCAGACGTTCTGCTATAAAGGAAATTTAAATTTGCTGCCCTCAAACACTAGCGCATGGGCGGTGGTACTGGAGTGCGTGTGCTCCTTTGCGTCTGAAAAACGCATAGACTGTCGCGTTCGGGCACTACTGCGCGTGAGTCTGCTCTCTATCTCCATCGAGAGGGAGTATTTCCGTTTGTTACAGACTACCCCATTGGGCCATCCCAACACTGAGGACCCTCTAGGGAAAGACGCGACAATGTTCCCCCACCACTATTCGCAATGAGATAGGAAGTAATGGCAAATGGTCGTAGCTGGAGAAGAAGTGAGCGAATTTTTTTCTCTCGCACCCGTTGCGCACTTTCTCACACTAACCAACTCCTTTCGGCCAATGCGTAATTACTTGGTAGATTGTCGTGTCATTTTCTAGAGGGTCCTTACCAAGCACTAGTTCGTGATCGTATATACAAAGCTGCTTAAGCAAGTATGGTGCCAATAAAGATCAATCACGATTGGCTGATCGAGAAGGAAAATGAGCACTGGTCAAAAAGCTGCGCAGGCATTTTTGACTTCGAACACTGATATTGGTATCTTCACGCTTCCGCTAATTTGCATAATTAATGTTGTGAATTAGACTTCATACTGTGTTCTGGCGACATCTTAACTATAGTATGAATACCACTCTGGTAATTTGTAGCCGTTTAGTGGATCTGCTGCAACAGTAGGGCAGTGGATAACTGGTGACAGTCTGACAGCTAGTGCTCCGAAATCTGTTATGTTTGAAGTTCTCGAATTGTTGCTCTATCGTTCGTGAATGATTATGAATGCCAATTGTTGTGATGCGGATTCTCTAAATAGTGCGAATTCAAAGCATTGCAGAGTACGAATTTCGCCCCAAAAAGAGTGGGACTAATGAATGAAGAATCTTAGATGAATGACCTTTCAAATTTTCAGATGTTCCATAAAGTACATTCAGATTTCTGCCTTCAACATCATTTCTCAATTTTGTCACAGGTGGTAGAACGAAGGTTTGGCGATGTTGTTCCATATTTCTCGCCGGGTAAGTGCACAGTCATGCCAATTCAGAAGCTGAGGCAATTTTCGTACCTCGAATTAACTTTGCTAGCACAGACGTTCATGTGGAAGAATAGTTTTGAAATGATATTTTCTTCCTCCTTCATTGATTTGAGTAAAGATAAGATATCTAAGGAGGACTAGTATATATAGCAGTGAATTTATTCCAAATTTATTTCTTTGCTGATATCGAAATCTGTCTAGAAGAAATGAAGTTGGCTACCTACATTATAACGCTCACGTGGGCAGTTTATCCACGTTTTGCTGGTGAGTGGAATAAGTAATATCATATGCCTGAGCTTTCCAAACATATCCTTTTTTTGTCGTTTGAGAATTTTGCCCTCATGGAGTTTTTATTTCATCCAGAGTTAGTCTGGGTTTTTGGAAATAGATTTACGATTTTCTTGAAGGGAAACGAAGATCAAGTCTCCATCGAATCCAATAGTTTCCCGTCAACGCGGCAACGAATAAATGAAAGCTGTTCAATTTTCTTAGACACTCTAATCAAGCTGAGGAAGTACAAATGAAATTAGGGTAACTACAAAGATATTACGCCCTAGATACGGCCTGGGGTTATTTTGACCACATACCGGTAGTCAGCGCGGCGGGCAAGGTAGGGGGCCAACCAAAGATATAAC